>JAEUWS010000836.1:0-36297 GCA_018524945.1 Podaxis sp. C-F-92630
TTCGTCGCGATCTCTGCCTGCTTGATTATGCTCAGGTCTTCGTACTGAGCAAGGGGATTGTGCTCCTCGTCGCCAGCAAGTCCACCATCCTCTGCACCAGTATACCAGTCTCGATCCAGCCTCACTTGCTCCTCCTCCCACTCCCTGAAGTCTATGCCGGTGCCACCCTCTCCTTCTGGGCTGTCATCTCTTCCTGCTCTGGGAGTTGGCGCGTCCCACCGTTTATTCTTCGCCGCACCCCATCCCGAACCATCTTGGCCTCTTGCATCCCGTGGTGTAGAATCCCACCCAACATTTGGTACACGTATACTAGGTGCGTCACGAACAGATTGAGGGGTTGCGTCCCATGCCATTCCTCTTCTCTCTTGTTCTTCCCTTCTGCCACCCCAACCTCGATCTCGGTCACGGTTCGAACGGCGCTGAAAGTCTCCGAGACCTCTGGGACCATCATTCCGTTGCTCATTCACCGCGGTTATACCCTCTGTTCTTATGTTCAGCTCCGTTGCTTGTTCAGGATGCAAAAAAAACGCACCTCGTTGCTTCTCCCTATTCCTTCTATGCTCTTCCAAACGCTTCCTCGCCGTTTCCGAAATCCCTCCCGGATGCGAAGGCGTCTCTTCTCCACGCTGACGTGCCGTAGACCTGGAAGCAGGTAAAGAAGGAACTGCATTATGGTTCAGTAGCACGACTTGTCAAACCTCAATTGAACTTCACCTTTAAAAACAGGCTCGCCATCCCTCTCCGTTCTAGGCCGCTTACGACTAGATTCACTTTCGTTCTCCTGTGCTTGTGCGGACCTCTTCTCCTTCGCCAATTTGTCTAAACCGAGAATCGAAGTTCGGGGAGTTGGTGGTTCAAGTGGCTTCGCGGCAGGCTTCTTGAATGTATGTCGCTGGAAAAGGCTTAGATTAAAGGTTCGGCAGGTAAAATACAAGGACCCACGGTATCCAGTCGTTGTAGGCCCCCTTGGCGAACGGGTGGTGGTTCCAACACGTCACTATCGACGACTGTGATGCCCTGGACAGGTTGTGGGACTGTGCCATTCGCCGCCTGCTTTTCATGCGACAAAATTTCTGCATGTAGTTCCGACAAAAAAGAATCCCTGAACTTGCCAAAAGATCTCGCAGCTGCAATAAGAAATATTGAACGAATGAAGGGTAAAGAGGATGGGTTTCAACACACCTGTGGTGAAACCGTCTACGGTATTCGTCTTGGCGATATCTATGACCCGTTCGGCCAAAAGGTCGTTCGGGTTGATGAGATTCAGTGCACGCGAAAGCTTGATAGCTATCTGGTGCACAAACTCGTCCTTTTCGTCTGAGGAAGGTGCCATGAATAAGGAGGATTATCGTCGATGTCCAGCCTCATTCACGTCTGCAAGGCTATTCCATATATGCTGACTAAGCATCTCTGCCTCGGTAATCAGACCAGGTACCAAGTGACTGGTTTTAACTTTTCAAACTTCAAGCTTCCAGCTTCACCACTTCAGCTTCAGCTGCCACTGGGTTGTAGCCCAAACCCCCGAGCTAGAAATTGAATACAGCAGAGACAACGGATGTCAGCAAGGTGAACCGGCCGTGTGACAGAAGTGTCTGCCCCGACCCCAATGTACCCTTACCCTCTTGGGCTATTACCTTCATCCTTATTGTACGGTGCGATGTGATCACAGTCCATTATCATGGCACCTTAGCCCTGGCGCGGTCATAATCCTAGCTCGCAAACCTCAGACGTCAACTTTCCAAGTTCCAACCCTATCCCGATAACGCATAATGGGTAGGGATGATGTTTAGTGAAATAATCGAGCACTATCGACGCACACCCTGGCCTGGGCCTGTCAATGAGTGACACAGAAACCCTCAGCACGAACATACCCTGCAAGTTCCCAAAGACGATGGCCGCCGCCACCCACGACAATGAAGTCCTGAAAGAACCAAACACTGCGAACCCTTCCAGGACTTCAAACAGTGTGTCTAAATTGGATTCCCCTCGAAACACGTCATACCGACACGCGATCTCGTCTGGTCGCTTTTTCGGCTGTTAAGAACCTAGGTGGTACCCGTTGAGATCTTCAGAATTGCTGGAGCTCGGCGTCCCGACGCTGCACTTGTTCGACCAGTAGAACACCCAAGCCCCAACCCTTGCCCAAGAATCACCATCCATTCTTAACAAGTCTCGGAAAAACGTCTGACCCGTTATGGGGGCAGATTCTGGCTTGTGTAACTTGTGTTCCGGTTCCAGGACCTATCAACAAATCCGATACAATCATACTTTCTTACAAAGTTTGATTTAAGGTTCGTTGACAAGGTAATGGAGGGTAATGGATGGTGGTGGCCAATCCCGTTTGAGGAATTTCATCCGGAGAAGCTCCTCGCCCCTTCCAACTTACCATTTGAAAACGTCGTCAAGGATCCTGTAGGATCTCATCTCCGTCGTGGCTTCCAGATTTTATCCGGAATCGTACCAGAGCATTTTCAAAAATGCCGATTTAATCCGAGTTTGATCAAACGAGTAAGTTTAGGGGCCCTGGTCTGCAGTATTTCCGTCCCCTTCATTTCATATTTGCACTTAGACCGATACACCACTTCCACAGGACTCATTCATATTCACCTCGGAATACTATCTGTAGATACTACCCCTGTCGAGCGGCGTAGCTATGTAGCCTTTTTTTCCCTCACCGCGTCTTAGTTCAACAACTGACAGCCTCTGCCATGAGGTTCCATTGGAATGCAATTAAATGTTCAGTACCTTAGATGAATATCTTCGGTACTTTCCGTTCTATCGCTGCTTTGACGGTACCAATCCCTTGGGAGGAATCGGCTGGAATTGGTCGAGCATAACAGGGCGGGAGGCGGTTGCGGACGGCCCTTCCGTGCCCTGGATGGCAGGGGTAATTTGGCTCCAGCAGATCCTCCGTTCCTCGGGTGCAGTCAGGTGGCCAGTTGCGGACATCGGAATTGGGGCTTGCCACGCGAGACCCATCAAACAATGATCAGCGAGGCCTCATTAAGAAATCCGGTGTTTGGATTGGATATGGAAGTACGGTAAAGCGGGGTAAAGCTCCTGTTCCAAGTATCCTTTTTTCTACCACTGTTTGTCCCAAGGACAACGGAGATCGACTACTAGTCCATTTGAAACTTCGACCTGTCATAGTCCCGGATGGCCACAAAATTTCCATGACTCTGGAAAACCCAATTTTCGATAACCGGTCCACTGACCACTTAACCACCTGAAATTATTCGCGAGCCGACAAGCTCAGACGGCGTTAAATCGAGCAGGGGCGTCCATGATATATGAGTAGGTACATGTCACGGCACATGACACGCCCTAACGATGAAAATTTGTAGGAGTCGGGCCACGATCGAGAGATCCTCAGTAGTTACCACGACCATGAATTTGAATAACCCGGTGCCGACAGTTAAGTGATTTAGTTATACGCATGTGTAAGCGAGCACATGGAATGAATATACGTATACGACCGACTGAGACATACTAAGACATAGGGGGACATCTGGGGACATAGGTATCCAACTGTATCCAGTTGTCTTCACATCCGGATAAACATAATTCCGCAGCTTGTGTGTACAGTGCTTATTAGCATCTTTACTTGGACAGCACAGCATATCCACCTGGAGTCTCCTAAACACCTCTGGCGAGAGCTTCAACAAGCATTGAGCTCAAATTGTATCCTGATCAGCCAAAGAGACGCCGATGGAGAACCACACAGAAGAATATGACATGTAAACGTCCTTGCACTCCTACAAGGCGCTCACTGTGCCGAGTGGTCGTTTCTAGCTTCACTGCCTGACTTACAAATCCAACCACGCCGCTCCGACGCCGCCATATGCTTGACTTTGCGTAGCCTGGTAAATATCAGTCAAGAGCTTCCAACGTGTGTGTATAACCTTGATAACCTACAATAGACGAAACGTAAGTATTTCTCTCGTGGGACTTGCGCCGTGTAGATATCGATTCCACAAATGGCCTAGGACATCGACCACGCACTCCTGTATGGCGTAGAGCTCTTGTTCCCTCGGAGCGCCCGCCAATGTCTCTCACCGTCAGAACGCCTCAAGGCCTCTCAAGACCCAGGTCTACGTAACATAATCAAGATACGTAAGTTGACATTGCAATGAGAGCAAACATGTCAACGGTCTGAGTTAAATTCAACAGAATGCACATACCGTCACCATAGTGAATTCACACCGGACAACTCCGAAATAGACCACCGATATCAGCGCACAAAGCAATGAGAACAGATACGCCACCTCCAGAATGATGAACAATGCGTTTGATATTTCTCGTGTTACCGGCGTGGCCAAAGCGGGCGACTACAGCGTATCTGACAGACATATCTCCACGCTCGATACCAGCCATTAATATATCGTTATAATATTATGGTGGTCCACGAGGGTCACGGAGAGAAGCCCCAACTAACCGTTTAATCCCGCAATAAGCCTGATGGAAATGCACTGATAGATAACTATTGGGGGTAGATGCCCAGGCAACTGTGCTAGGAAGAACAGGCAAGCACGTAACGACGAAATGCAGGAGACCAACACCTTCAACTGATATATCTCTTGGTCTGCTTGAGAGCAGCGTATGGGTCCGGTTTCTTTGGACGGCCGTAGCGGGGTTCCAGAATCTCTATGGGAATTCGTCAACCACATATACGTGAAAGGATAAGAGTGATGACGCACTAAGAACATCCTTATAAATGGTAGAGACGTGCTCATCCCAGACCTCTCGCCACATGTGGGCACCTCCGCCTTGGCGCATGTCAAAGCCCCATTCACGCATAAAACTCCGAAGGTGGAATCCTTTCCGTTGCTTATCAGACACCACGGGAATGTCGAGGTGTAGAGATGTAGGCTCATCGGGCTTGGCGCGAGCCTCGATATTGAGAGAATACTTAGAGGCACCACGCGGAGGCTGCTGAAGCAGGAATAGCACGTAGCGGTGATACTTTGTTCCCTGCTGGGGATGAGGAGGAATATACTTGGTGTGCTTGTTTAGATTGAGGACACGAGAGGTGTGGTTAGCAGATAAGGGGATATTGGGCCTATAAAAGTGTTGGGTGAAATCACGAGCAACGGTTGTTCGAAGTCACATACTGCATCCAATGCAAATAGGTGGTATAGCTAGCGTTTGCCTCGTCAGGAACATCTGAAAATAAGGTGAGCGTCTGCTCTATATCCGTCCAGTCGGCACTATTTACCTGCGTCAAGGAGAACAAGAGTATATAGACGAGTGTCTGTATGAAAAACGTTGGCATAAACTTTGGGTGGGTCAAAAGTCTTTGACAAGAGGGTCAGAGAAGTCACGAAAGTACCATTCGTCCATCAGAAACTCACTTGTCTGGGGAGAAGGAAGGACCCGGGCTCGACGATCTGGTATGCCTTGTCGGGAACCATGCCCAGAGTATTTGCGGTTATACGGATATCCACAGAAGGATGCATTTCAGAAAGTAAGTCTGGCACAACTCTCATTTGATAGATGCGCTCCATCTATGCAGTCATTGAGAACTGATCAGCATAGCGGAACACTCATATACTCACCAATAAGTCTAAATCGCCATCCTTTCGCCATTTCTGCTCCAACAAATGACGATCAACGGTCTTGTTCATGTTGGCTGATGGAAGAACACGTTGATTCAACAAATTCACGAAATCAGAAAATAGAACATACGCATTGCATTTGCGACCCTCCATCGAACATCGGGCAAGTTGACCTCACCCTGCACCTCCAGAATCTTCAACTTTTTCCTCATAGCTTCCAACTCATCATCCAACTGAATGACCGCCTCCAAAGCACCCTCTCCCTGTTTGGCAGCTGCCTCAGTCCTCTTTTCCTCCGTAGCCTGAATCCTTGTACGCAGGAGTTCCGCTTCCACCTTGATTTGCGCACTATCTGCCTTCAGCAATTCAAGGGCGAGATCATACGCGGGGATGACACCCTGTCCAATTGGCCTGCACCATTGCCTGGGTGAAGCATTCGAAATAGGCGCACGTTTCGGAAGACGCTTCCTCTTGCGCCCTTGAGTATTTTCAGTCTCGATGGATTGGGTAGCAGTTGCGGTACCCGCCGGTGGTGGTGGAGCTTTGTCTGTTGAGCTAGAACCCACGTCTTGCGCGACGACACTCATTGACCGCGACCACTTAACATGCTGGCCCGCTCGTCCCGAAGCCGGCCGTAGTGGTAGGGACTTCCCAACGTTGAATAAGGTCCGAGAGTACATATTGTTCGGTCCTGAGATTCTCTAAGAGTATCTCAAAGGAAGTCAGACAAGCCTCGGAGAAGAGAGAAGGAACACGAAATTCGTCGCCGCCCCGACAACGGCGCGTCTCGGCAGTATTGTTTTCGAATTCGAAAAATTACGCCACGAGCTCCCCGCGTTATTTGGCTCTGCTTGGCAAAGGCATTGATGGTGCTACTACACAAGCCCATCGACTCTCGCAAGCCTTCCTGTATACTGCCATTGTCACCACTACTTCATCATCTCTGGTCTCCAAAGTCTTCAATAAACAGTTCACCTGATCACTCTTTGGGTGCACGCAATGAACTCGGCCCGTTCAAAACTCGGATGCAGTCCCCATATACTTTTCAGACCACCTACCGGGACACCACTTCCATTTTCTGTCTGGTGACGTTTCTATATGACGTTGTACGTTTCTTCGCAAAAAAAGCAAAGGAGAAACAAGCCTCGAAACTACGGTTAAAGTCCGTCAACTCAAAACCTATATCTTCCCGAAGTCTATAAACTGCTCAAGCAACCCTGTCACGTCCGGAAATACTCAGCACCTATTTCCCCGCATTGCATCGAAATTTATCCGTCTCTGCCACACCTTTGGCAACACGTTCACAACACTACCTGCCGTCTTACTCGAAAGATGTCGTCTGTACCCAGGCCTCCAGACTTACCTTATGGCTCGCTCGTCAAGGACTACAATTGACTCCGATGCCTTGTTCCTTTAGACTTGGTCTCTAAGCCAATCACCATCATGCGCTGTCGGATCCCCTTCGAAAGTTTTAATTGTACCCGGCAGTTTAATTGCCCTATGCATTTTTGTCAAGATAGTTCGACTAGGCACCGATACGATCAATAAACTTACCAGAGTCTCCACCTCCATGCAAGACCTCTCACCCTATCCCACCCTACGAACCCCAAACATTGGTATGGTCCGGCCCAAAAGCCGAGTTTCCAGCACCCAAACGATGGCATATTTTCCCGCATAATATTGGGATCATTATGTCCGTCTCGTTCCCTGAAAGCCATTACTACCGCTTTTCTTGAATGATTCTCTGTGATTCCCCCTTGTCCAATTCTCTGCCAGCCATTCCGTTCGCACCTGGTCACCGACCATTATCCCCGTATCGAGCGGATTGTCGAGGCTCCGTGCAGATGAATATCATTGGTCTCTATTTACCCCTACATGCGGCTTTACAGTACTGGCCAGTACGAGGCGCTATATGATTAACCATCAGATCACCCACTCTTGGCTCGGCCCTTTTCTACCACTACGACCCTCAAAATAGCGTGTCATCCATTAATTAGCATGTGATCCACGATAGGATAAGGATAGGGTGCATACACCAATCAACTATCCCAACGTGCAAAAACGATCGTGCGTTACTTCCCTTCAGCAACAACCGGCTTTACATCATTAACTCTCCTCACTGACACATGCGACACTTCTATCTAACCTCACGTAAGAACATCTGTCCTCAACGTTCAGCGTACAAAACTTCACCGGTCACCGGTGCGAAGATCATCGAGTCCTTTCCAATTGCATTCGCTCAACCACCCGGACCGCAAACACCGAACATCCTATATGTTGAATGCTCAAAATTCGAAAGAAAGCGCAGCTGTCATTCACACATAATTGAGCATCTCTCAAACTTCCAGAACCAGCTAATCCGAAGTCGAAAGGCCCCACCTAAAAACGTCCTGTGCGAATGAGAAATGGAACCAAGGTGGGCTATTTTTAGCCGTCCTGTCCGATCGCAGAACGTGGGGGAGCCAGTCAGAGTAGCAATAGAGCAGCTGTACTATCCAGGTACATACGATATACGGCAATGAATGCTCAAGGCGCAGCACGTCAGCCGGCGAGCAAAGGATGATCAGTCACACACAATTAACACCTCACACCAATAAGCTCTAAGTTCAAAAACATACACCTCCCTCCAGGCGACTGGTCGATCCTTAACTCAATCAGCCTATTGCGAGCCGTGTTACAAAATGGTGGCCACCACGTTCTACTCCAGTCTAGAAGGGCCCATTCATCACATCGCCTTCAGGTCTCTCAAGTGACATCAACTCCACAGTCGGTCTAAAAGTGGCAGTAATCTCAGGTTTCAAGTTCCTTCTCGCAGTCACTCGTGTCATTTCATGTTCATCACCTCCAGAATCAAAAGCATGCGTAGACAATTTATATCAGGAAGCTGAAGCCTGTACAACGTATCGCCAGCATGCCATCCCCTGCCTCAAGGCAGAGCAAAACTCAGGCTGTTTCCTGATCCTGATCTGACATTTCCACGACTCAGATCACATCGGACTTCGATTCAACCTCGTCGGAAAAGAAGCACCCCCGAGATGTCTTCGCGCAAGTTCGAAATACTACTCCTGCCTTGGCATTTGGACCGGTGTTAGCTGTGATTATCAGATAACATCGGCACCCAAAAATAATCCGCGAGACTGTGAACATTGGCTATTCGGAACTGTTCGCCGTTAGTTCCTGAGTCTCAGACGACCTGTGGCACTGAGAAGCGGTACCCACTGTTAGGGGATCAGCGAGATGATCTTTGATGCTATGCCCCAGGTCCGAATAGCGGGGAATGTACACCCCCCACATGCGGGTTGACTGAAATGAACTCGACATCATGTCATGCCTATCTAAGCGCCTTGACTAGGGGTGTGTGAGCGTCTGAAATATATGAACTCATGGTTAACTGTACACAACGCAGGCTGATCATATGTCTGCCTCATGCTTGGTCATTAGTCGGAAAGATGACCCGAGAAAGCTACAACAACGATCGATAGAACGTCACCCTCGAACATGTACACGCCATACCGTACCCTCCCCATTCTCATAGCTTGCATTACCAACGATTACCATTTCCTTCTTCATCTCCGTTCTGCACACGACTCATTTCCCAGCTCATTATTACTCATGTACGGCGCAGTCGAACGCATCACCACGGCATAAGTCGTACATTAATGAACCCACTCAGTTTCAGCGATTGGCGACCACCCTCGAGGTAATTCAATGAACACACGCCTGAATCGGTATCCAGCCAGCCATTACGTCGCAGATAACCAAGAAGCTAAAAAACAACGTAGTGGCCAATTCGTCGAAGACGACGGTAAAGTTCGAGAAAGAGGAAAGGATCGTCGTTTGCCTGTCTTTGAGCCACCACCTTCCATGTTCCAGGTGCCACAATCAGTCAGACCCAGCTAACATAACTACGTAGCCATCTCCCAGGGTCTCGACTCTCGAACAACCTGTCACCCATTGATTGTCCCGTGCACATTCTTCATCAACCTCCGATAGGGAATAATCTCATCTCATCTCTTCATATCCATCCATCATCCACAATCTCATCTCATCTAATCATGAATCAGTTCAATCCATTGGTGCCCTTGTCTCTACTTTCCTGGTTACAATCGGTCACGCAACGGAATCCTAACGATATTGAACCGACAAAGCAATGTATGTATGGCAACATTCCGGCTTCCAGCACCGATATCTCCATCCTTGTGCCGCAAAATTGCCCGCAAATTCCATTGATTAGCCATACCCCATCGAACATCCCCAAAAAACTCCAAGTAGGCAACACACCAAACCGACAAAATCACAAAACCCACACACACGCGCACTCTTGGAGCCACCTACATACCAACCAAATTACCCCCTTAAAATCCCCTACCCACCCCAAAAATCACACTTGTCGGCATTAGCAACCTGCCAAAAGCCAAAAAAACCACCATCACGGGCCAAGTATGTAAAGTGACAAGGTCAATGGCAAGGGGCTAACAACCAAGCCCATTGAAGCCAAGCCTCATGGCATCGATACATCCCCATATGCATTCCGCTTCGCCACGCCATTTCCCGATAATCATACCTCATCAACATTCCCGGCGACTAACCGTGACAAAGCTAGAAGCCCAACCCAGCAAAATAGAAAAAAAAGGAAACCCTACACCCCGAAGTAAGCACACGACACACGAGTCGGACAACCCAAAAGTTCTCATGGCCCAAGGAGGAACATCCGATGCTTACACAGAATCTTTTATAAATACGTCCCATTCCCCAACATTCTAGCTACAGACACAAAGAATACATAAGTCGAAAGGTCGAAAATCTGATACATCACTGAGATCTCATTTCATTCATTTCGCTTCTCACTGAATTCGCGAGTGTACAAGAAGTTGTGAAGAGAAGGGAAAGCACAGTCCATTCATCAATTCGAAAGATGAGCAAGGGTGAATTGAATTCAGAAGTATGTCAACATGCGTACAAGCGTGACCCAGGTGTCTGACATCGGCGAAAACAAACCGGCTTCCGGCACACGGTGTATGGATGGACCTCATCAGTGCTGTGTACAACAAATGCTAACGAAAATGAGGGAAAATATTTGTACCCCCCATAACAAACATACAGCTGTGCAATCCGGTATGATGCATAGCCGTTAAACCATGCGGTTCAGAGCGGACCTGTCGACCCACGCGAATCCGGATCATAATTTCAACGGTAATCAGAGTGTTGGGGCCAGTAGGATCTTGGGGATTAGGGGAACACACGGACAACGGTAAAGACAAATGTATGTATTATCCTCACAAGAGAGGACGACAAACATCTACAGAATCGTATGTACGCGCGATTAGAGGAACAGGGGAAGAGTTCTACGGAATGAAGGGTAACGCAACATGGGGGGAAAGCAATGGTAAAACACATATGAGCAAAGAGACAAAGTACCAGATGGATAAGACCACCAGATGAGCACAACATAATAATTAGGGCCTAAAGTAAAAAGAGAGTGCGCATGGATAAAAGTACAGCATATGATGAGAAGAGGGAATATACAGTGAGAGAATAAAGATAGAGAGTCAAGGGCAATACTTTTCAGAACGTCGAGAGGACATAGGGGCCTCCGCGTGATGTCCAGTCGTCCTCCTCTGGGATATCCTTGGGGGGGAAACGATACTGGAACTCGCCGTCTTTGACGATGGGATTAAGTCTCCGTAGACGTGCCTCTTGCTCTTCACGCTCCATCTCGATCTCGTAGAGGGCCTTGCCACCAGGTGGGCGATAGCCAACGAGGACAGGTTCCTGTTTGGGTTCCCAACGACCTCCGCCAGTGGCTTTGCACAAGACGCTTGAGCGACGTAGTGGGTAGGCATCAAGTTCGCCGTATGACTTCTCGACAAGGTCGAGGTTCACGGAAAGAGGTTTGTGGGAATTGCGGAGAGAGGAACGGCGAGTGCAGGGTTGGGATGAAGATTGGGGATTGCGTGATGAGGAGGCAGAACGGAGGCTGGAGATGCTAGGTGTGGTACGGAGAGAACGCGTCTTGCGTGTAAGAGCGGCAGGGATGTTAGTGGAAGAAGAGCAAGAAGCAACGGACTGCTCGTCGTCACTATTTGAGGCAGACGAGGAGGCAGTGGATGGGTTGGGTGAAAGCGGGTATTTGAGGAGGGAGATGGGATGTGAAAGGGTGCGCTTAAAGTCTGGGCGCGAGGGTGTGCGGGGGGTGGAGGGTTGACCGTGGATCTGGTCGTAACAGTCGTCACAGACGCGTGAGGCTATGACAGGGGAGGTAGGAGAATCATAGGTGGAGATAGAGACATTGCGGGGGGGAAGCAGGAAGTCAAGGTTTGTGGTGTCGAGGAGAGGGGTGGACCTGGGAGTGCAGGCCTGGCAAAAGACGCCGCCACACTTTCTGCAGTGATGACGTCGTTCAAAGAGAGAAAAGGCGACGCGGCAATAAAAGTTGTCGCAGTGCGAGGCGAGTGCGTCAGGCTAGAATGCACGTGAGCATGGGTGAGGGAAGGTGTGGGGGAGGGGGGGGGGTGAGAGACGAACCTTCCATAGATGCCTGGGGAGGAGGACGGCAAGATGCTCGTTGGGGCGGAGGATGTTTGTGGTGTCGAGAGCGAGAGACATAGTGTGCGATATTAGCTGGGGAGACAGGAGGATGGGCGTTGACTTATATCCACCCTCCGCCAGGCAACCGCAGATCTCGATGAGATCTCTTCAGATCCACTCGGACAAATCAACCATGTCACACGTCACAGCCGAGAAAAGTCCTCTGCCGCGGACACATGCATCCATCGATCCACCATCTCCCATCTCCACTCGGCCCGTTCTGTCCTCCCTGCCTCTGCTCTCCGTTCACACGTCCTCCTCATCCACCGCCTAATCCTCCTCCCTCCTCCTCCTCTTCCTTTGGTCTTCCTTGATCTATGTAGCCAATCATTCCTCTTCCATCCCCGACGCTAGATCAAAGCCTTCCGCCACCTCCCAGCGCTTGGTCCCCGGCCGTCCTCTAGTCATCTAATCAGACAGCCTCAAACCTGATACTTTATTAATGAAGTGAATCCTTCCACCACGTCCATGGAAATTATCAATTACGGCTCGTCCGATACCACAAAACGTCTTTCTTTAAACTCGCTGAACCCAGTCTATTCTGCTCGCGAACCACGGAATGGGACCTGACACTTCTCCCATCGTCTTGAGGAAAGCCAAGTCCATTATGACCAGTTTATGGCCCAACCTTTACCCATCTTCCGCATTCCACATTTCTACTACTTTCTTCCAACACATATGCATGCACCCACAAGTTCCTGCTTTATCTTTCCTCCCACAGCCCGTATGCGCACGAGGCAAATGGATCCGCGACATCGGATATACACGCGGGTCTTCCGCCGTCCCAGCCCATACGTGACTACAATCCAGTCTTGTACATAAACTCCGCAACTAGTCTACGTACACTAATCGCACAGCCCTGCCGATAATTGGAACATCCGTGGCGAGCTGGAAAAACATACAGGTAAACCCAAGCGACAATATGGATTCGTATGGATCATTGGTTGAAAGAATATGCTCTCAAAACATTGTGCGCACCCCGAGCTTTCCACCTCTAGCTCTATGGTATCCATCCTAGCCGAACATCGGCCTCCCGCCTCAGGTCCCCGTTCCGGTGTCACGCTCGGTCTGTTACTTTCAAACCGAATAGCCTCCATTCGCTCGTAACGACCGTAGCATCTTACCTCGTGTGCCTGTAAGAGCTGCATTCATTTTATTCAATCCAAATTCAATCGCGCGCAGCTAGAATTCGTGTGTGTGTATTCACTTGTCATTTTTAGACTCCTATCCCAACCTCTTTCTGAATTGTTGCCCAAATTCTTGAGTCTTGTATTCGCGTCAATGTTAACAGGGTTAACACAACTCCTGCCCCGCCTTTGATCCCGTTCTCCGAGTCTCCTGAAACCGCAACCACCGCCGCTTGATAACACTCAAAAGCAACCGTCACGCGTGGCTAGCCGACCAGGACCAAAAGTTCCGACTTTGTTTCCTTTCCAAGCCCGCGCGTTGCATGACATTGCTCATTAGCGGCTACCTGATCAGGTCCTTGGCAATATCCCCCTTCTCATCGACATTCTGATTGAACCTCGAGCGCTCGTCTCCTCTGGAGAACCCTGCATGACGACGATCTGCGCATATACACACACGACCCACTTGATATTTCCCACTGCCAGCATGTCGCTGTTGTTGGGCAGAACACCCAAGACGACGCTATGCTCGATATGCAAACTTCGGACCGACGGCGCGATATAGGTTTCAACCTACTCTTTATCCGGTGCTGCGACATTCCCTCCCACCTCCAAAAACCGTTCTTTTCGTGCAAACGCTGACATACGTACATCCTTCCGTTACCGGGTTATTCATTCATACCAATTCCATTCGGAAAACCCGGTGTGACGTTGATGTGACCGCGCCATAACGGAATCCGGCGTCTACTTACCCTGATTAGCAGCCTTTGCCAACTCACATATCGTCGCCAGCGTCAAAGGGCTGGATGGATTGGTTGTCAAGTAGAACCACTCTGTTGTTTTTTTCCCATTGCCTTGCTAAACCTGATGGAAACCCTTCCAGGGTTCATCCGTCGTCCTGCTGTTGGCTATTCAGTCCCTCGATAACGCTTCCGGGTCGGAGGAGTTGGGACTTGGGTGGGTTTGCCGTGCTATTCAATCCTACACACCCCCGACCGCGGCTGTTATGTCGTGAACCCAACAAACTCGTGATCCTCATAGTGCATGTTATGCTATTGATGATGAGAACTTGTGATGGTATTAATCGACTAACACATAGACACACCTGTCAATTAATATACAGTAATAATAATTTTCTGTCCATATCGCGCGGTCCGGGCGACATGAATCACATAATCCACCATACCACCAATGGGCATCCCCGTTCCTTGCCGTTTCTCATCCCTTCGCTCAATTCCGTGACGGTGATCATTGGCTATCATGGGGCTCCCCGAAGCAAGGTCGATGAATGGAGCCAGCCGGCGGTATTCCAGTGTATCCATACCTATTACTATAGAACCACCGAAACGAACGCATGTATGCGCATTTAGGACCTTAGATTCCGTAGTCAATAGTGACTGGCACCAACATGTGGAGACTACCCAGACCACGCGCTTATCCACTAGACTCACGGGCCGTAACACCAATTTTCGAATGAGAATTATAAAATCATTTTAGAAACACCGACTCCCCATTGGTTCTCTTGGAGCGGGGAGGGGGCTCCCGAAATTGAAAGGAGAAATCCGACCAAAGCACCAAAGTACAAGCTCCATGTCCCTTGTTCAAGTGTCTGTCATCTATATCCATCCAGAGATCAACACCAATCTATTTCCGCTGGCGTGTGAGAAGAATAGATAAGGTGTTAGTGAGTCGAGACAGTGGTCCTGTTCATTCATGACTCCTCTAGTACATCCGAGAAGAGGGGAATATGGATTCATTTCACTCTCTCAAGAATTCCACAACTTCCGAAACAGCCTTGCTTGGCTTTTGTGCTCCCCCATGCGTATCCGTAATTAATATGCCAACGATATCACACGACAGGGTAAGGGGTCCTCCCTTTCCTCGCCGTGATGTTAGACAAAGATACAGCCAGAACACGTTGTATCGACTTTTCGGTTACAAAGAGATATTGAGCCGCAGCACAACGTGGTGGCGGATGTGATAGAGTTATGCGGTGAGTAACGACTTTCGAAACACATACAGCAGTGACGGGCTGCAGTGCTACACCCTCAAAATTGATATAACACCTACCTATGCCCGGATCAGGACACCTCTTCGAATTGTGATGCTCCCACTGAAACCATGTACAACCACCGTGCAAGCCTAAAGAGGCGGCACCGTTCGAGACCTCGTCCAGCCTCTGTGACAAATCACCCTCCTCCTACAAACGGTAATTCAATAACATAACGGAGGTATCTATCGTGCGTTCTATGGAGTCAAAGCTATTGGAATTTACACAGCAATGGCAACCGTGGTGGATGGCTATGCCATACGGGGCTCTCACAAGACTGCCTGGGCCACTCCACCCAATAACCAGCCACTGTCGATAAAAATAAATAATACCGCACATTCTGTCCCCCCGATCTTGGGTTCCCTTTCGAATTCGAATTCGAACCCTTTAAACCAAAAAAGCCCCCAAAGACAAGAAAAACAAATCCGAATGATAGGAGCTATTCTTACCACCTTCTCAACATCCCTAGGGTATATGAGGGCAGCGGTCAAGGCGATTCCTCGCCGTCGCATTATGACCCGGTCTTGAGCGGGGTTCACGAAATAGTAAAAAGAGACGAGTACTTGTAATGTCCAACCTCCTTCAGTCCAACCCAAGCCTATCCTGATCTAGTAGGAGCGACCCATGGATCACGGCTCGAAGCCAACAATAACGCAACCCACCACATACGCACCATCATCCCGAGTCTAATTTCCCATCGGGCACCCTGAAACCTGCCCCCCGCGCTGTTCGGGAAGCGGCGGCCGCGAGGCAGAAGGTTGAGACTAATCTTGAAGGCTCGAGACGGTTTGAGAAACAAGGAGGGGAAGAAGAAAGGCAAGAAAAAGGAAGCTTGGAGCTGCGTAACCGGCGAAGGATAGATACAGCGTGCACTGGAAAGCCACCGTCAAAGGATAACAAAGACGCATACGGCTACCACCAGTGACGGTGTTCACTAAAAAGTCTCTTCAAGGCTTTCCCCCTCTGCCTCGTGTCTGTCCACGAAGATTCAGCGGATTAAGTTCTGGCAGGAGTCAGAGATACACTCGAAACCAATTGGCTGATATAGCTGGATGTCACAGATACAGAACATGGGGAGTATGTCATCAAATCTGCCTCGAGGCAAGTTGCTCTCTGTGGGCTCCTTGCTTTGCACGCTGCAAGTTTGTAGCCCCCACAACCACCGCATCAGCCACCGTAGAGCGGCGCAAAGCACTTGTGCTGAGAGTAACGAATGCGGTTGGGAGCGTTTGATGCCTCGTGTTTGATGTCCGGACTTCGCCACTTCTTCCCAAAGGAGAATTTGAGTGATGCCGTGAGCTACTTTGGAGAGCAGTAGAAGATGTTTCAATGGTTGGATCATGCCGCGGTGACGACATCTCGCACGCTGCCAATCATGAACTATCTTTAAGCACTCAGCATACGGTTCAATTAATCCTTCACTCAACCTCTGTGTCATATTTGACATAAGGATTTCCGTTATTCCTTATGTTTTCCATAGCTCCTGCAAGGATGCTTCGAATGATGTTAGGGTGGGCTTCTTTTCCGCAACGTGTCTGCTAGAGTAGCATTCCTGGTGTCTGGTGTCGGATGAGAGTGTCAATGTGCAGGTAGTGATATTTATTCAACTTAATTATGGGATGAGCGTTCCAAGTTGATCGGCCGTCAAACTCTACTGGGGCATCGAATTCCCAGAAAGCCTTCAATATCATCATCAGCGCCCAACCCACATAGCCGACCGCAGCCTCAAATACCCATAAACGCCATTCCGAGAACGTGATATCTATCAAGCATCAAGCTTTTGGATCATCAAGTAGTCGCGTTCAGCGGATCTGGGTGTTATAGAATCCATTGGTGCGAACACCCAGATAGAAGAAAGCTACTATCTCACGTACTCGGGGTCCAGGATATACCGTTCAACGACACCCAGTAGCATTGTAAAGCCCGCTTCATCAATCAAGCATTCCGTCGCGGCCCCTGCCACATCAGATGAATACACCCCGAGTTCAGGTGTATTTTCAGATAAAGCTCGGTGTCCCAGACCAATGACCTCACACGATCCACCCTGATTGGCCACACCACAGGCTTGATGGTCTGTGTCACAATGTGCACCGCCGGTCAACGTAGGGAGCCTGTGGCTATCAAGCAGGGTACGTAGGTTGCGACCACCAGGGTCTCCGACCTCGGATTCTGTGTCATTTACAGTAAGAGATTGACCCTGGGCTTGAGAGTCCCCCACAGGGGCCCCAGCGCCATTGGTCAAAGTAACTCCCGCTTTGAGAGCGCCCAATTTGTCCTTCCCTATCATTGGCTGCGAGTCGGATGTTGCCTTGGGGTCATGATCATCGGTACTTCTTATGGCACTAAGGGTGTAGCGGTCGTCTTCCATTGGCTCTCTGGTTTGGTTTCGATCCTGATCCTTTTGGGGTTGATTGATGGTTGGTTGGCACTTCAGGACAAGGTTGTAGAGCGCGGAAAGAATAGCGTCGTGCAGGAGTTCTAGAAGCAGAGTTCCATCTCCGTGCGTTGTAATATCGACTTCTGGCGAAGGTACCGATGCGGGAGAAGAGCCCGGTACTGACATAGCCCCGGAAGGTGACTTGAGACCTTCGGGCATGGGTAGATCAGCGAGAATGTGCATTAGGCTGCACAAGTACCACAAGGTGTCCTTTGCAACAAGATGCTTCACGCTTGTGTGAAGGTTGACAGAATCAGGCACCGTCGAATCCAAGACCCTTGATCCATCACTTCTGCCATAGTCAGGCTCAGTGTCGGGACCATTGGCCCCAGAGCCTGTGTCACATAGTGGGACGAAAAGGTTTCTTTCAAGCTCATGAACGACTTCCAAAATCAACGAGGCCTTGAGACTAGATAGGCTGATAGCCCATCGGGAGTTTGACGAAGGGTCCTGGTTGTCGCTTCTGTGGACAGGGTTGTGTACTGAAGAAGCCAAAGATAGGCTGTCAACAAGCGTTTGGAACAATCGCAAAAGGTCCGGGCGACAGTCGACGACAGGTGGGTGCTGTGGGGATTTCTCTGTTCCACGACTTTCGGGTATATCATTCGAGCGCGGTTGATCGCCTAGCAAATCCGAAATAAAGGCTTGCGTTATTCGCCTGAAAGCCCAGATGATTGGTCTAAATATGTTTTCAATTAAGCAGTCAAATATCTTGTCGAGATCCGAGAGCTGAAAGTCCAGTACGGTCGTCAATCCTTGCCGGATGCCTACGGAGGGAAGGGAACCCCTGATAACGTGATGTAGAACTGTCCCAAGAGCAGAAAATGTGACATGATTAGCCGTTTTCGCGGTGGGACGCCCCAGTGCAGGCCCTAGCACGCGAGAGATAACATGGAGAGTACGCAATGTGGCGTGAAGCAGAGTAGATCCATTCCCGTTATCGGTGGCCGCTTTATCAAACGCATATAGCGCAAGCAGAAGTTCGCTGTTCCGCGGAATTTCAACATTTGTTTCTGCGATACAAATCCATGATGTCAGTGACTATTTTGTACGGGATGTAGTATAAGATCCAACGTCGCTTACGATCATACAGCCCTTGAAATACGCTCTGAGGATCAAGGCGTGGACGTTGCTTGGGCGCGGTCGTGACGTCATTGCTACCTGGGTTTTTTTTGGTCTTGGCTTTCTTTTTGCTGGAGTTTGCGGGGAAGATATCCGTGCTCCTCTGAGAGTTCGCCAAAGCGACACTCGAGGTTATCCCCGTAGCGGGGTCATCGCTCAGGGCGAGTAGTTCTTAGAACCAGTCGATGAGCAAAAATGAAATCGCTTGCGTTCGCTAAAGAGAATGAACTTGCTTGTTTCCTGCGCGTCGTACTTTTCTTGAAGTTGCTCGAGATCGCGTTCTAGTTTCAAGGCATATGTTTTCCAACAATGATCTGCTGTTGGAGGGGCAGGTTCGGATGGGGGGAACCTCGCGCGCAAATCAAGGATATATGCTAAGCAAGTCAGTCGAATTATTGTTGAACTCGTGCGTCAGGTTCGACGCATACATGGTATAGAAACATCCTTTGGTTTGGATCTGAGGACCGCGATTGCCTGGAAATATGAAAGTTAGGTAGAAACACTTGAGAAGTTAATGCAAACAACGTACAACTGCCAGCCGCAAGCGATCAGCGTCTGATAGATGGACTTTTTCCATCACGGACGGACGAAAGGTCAGAAAGGCGGTCACACGACATCATTCCAAAGACGCGTCGAGTAACGTCACACGACGCGTCTCTTCACCCTCACTATCGTCACTCGAATCTTGGTATCCCACCACCTAAATGAGTGTGAGAGGTGAGTGTACAGTCCATCGTAGGACTAAGACAAATATTTATTCTTTTACTAGGTACCGGCGGAGAAGAACATACTACCGCTTTACGCAAAGTACTACTACTAGAACCTATTCAATCATATGCATACAAACGCGCATAAATCACCAGGAACTCAGTCACAGATCGGAAGAAAAGCGAAAAACATGTGGGTGAATAATCCATTAAAAGGGGCTAATCAATTGCAAATCTATCAGTCCATTCAATTCCGCTGCCCAACCTCCCGTCTATCGGTCCAGTGTTTATCTGCCGACGAGTCGAGATCAGCACGATCTTCGCCTTCTCAGGCCATATACGCACTGTCATCTCGAGACAACGGACCTGTAACACCGGGAAGCCTCGCGGCATCGCGTTGTGGCTGGAATCTCACCACAGGCGACTCTTCGGGAGCAGGTCGTAGCGGCGCCAAAGGTTTTGAGAGCAAAGGCGACGCCAGGACTTTCTTCGCTTTAGATCCATCTCCCCCAACATTTCTTCTTATAGGTGAATCTTCTACGTTGGGATATCGAGTTAATCCATCGAAGGCTCCAAAAGATCCACCCATCTCGTCCAGGCTGCCGAAGCTTCGACCAAAAGAACTTCGACTGTGGTGCCTCGAAGGTGTGTGGAACAAACCACCAGTCCGGATTGACCACGGATTTGACTTTGGTGTCGCAAACGCTCCAAACTTTAGGCCTCTTGAAGGAGTTGTATTTGGATCGAAGGGCGGGTCGTCGTTGGGATGGTACTCGAACGGAGCAGGTGTGTTGTATAGTCTGATGTCATGCAGCGAGTTTTGTGGAGTTGATGGTAATTTTGATGAATCAGAAGACGACGACACATCGAGATCTGAGTATCTTCCTCCTCTCGTCGGAGTCTTTGGCACCCTTGGAGGGTTCCATAGAGGTGAATTGTGGAGAGGTTGATAAAGTGTCGGATCTTGAGTTCGTTGGACACGAGGCGCGTCATCGGTGGGTACGAATGTTGGTTCTCGGTGGACAAGCGGAGGTTCTCTTTCTGGCGATGGAGACCTCACTCTCGTCACGCAACTCCGACAGAACCAAGCATCTTCCTCTCGACCCAGCTCTGTGATACTGTGAATCCCAATACACTCCAAATGGTACCAGGTCTGACATCCATCACATTGAACAAGCTCTCTGCCGTCATCCTTTCCATTACAGATACAGATCACAGCATCCATATCATCCTCGCTAGCCCTTTCACGTCGCCTCCGTTGATTGCGATATGCAAGTGCCCGAACACTCTTCTTTGCTAACAGAGCAGCTCGAGCATCCGCCGGATCACTAGGGAACACACTCTTTTTCTTGGCGTATGCTCTCCGAGGGTCCTCTGGATGGGCAAGCAACGGGACCATCTTGCCGCGTCCCATTCTCACAGGCACAGGCCTATCCGCCTCGTCCTCATAAACAAGACCCCACTTTGCCGAAGGAAGAATTTCTTCGTCATTCTCCACGCCAGGGCCCCTGAAACCCTCCTCGCCGTCCTCCTCCTCATCTGTATCTCGGTCCAAATATTTCTCAATCCACTTCAACCGCTCATCTTCCAACGCTTTCTCGGCTTCGGTACGTTCTTCCTTCCGAAGTCTCCAAGGGAATTCATCGTCCGGCCAATTTGGGGCCTCGAGCTCCTCGGAAGCATTCGACGGCTTGTCTTTTCCACTTGTGAGATCGGCACTCTTTCGCTTGCGCTTGCCGCCTCCACCACGTTTCTTTGAAGGGCTAGATTCCGGCGTTTCTGGGACTGATGACCGGTCTTCGCTGGGCAGCTCCAACAAGACGCGACCTTTGCCCGCTAGGTCCACAGGTATGAGTTTGGGTCTAGGCTTGTTGCTCGAACGGAATGCTTCCAGCCGCTTTCGCTTTTTAAGTTCCCTTTCTGTCGGCGGAGCTTCTTCCACATGCTCAACGAGAGCCTCGGCGACGTTCGGCGTACCAGGGGCGTGCGACCCGAAGAGAGATAGTGGTTGAGGCTGGCGAACCCAGTCATTCGTCCGCTATAAGTATTCGATTTAAAACACACGCATACGAGATCCAAGATCAGTGACTCACATATCGACCATAACCGCCGGCCATCAAACTCTCCTCAAAACTCTCTTCCGAAGTCTCTTGGAACAGTTTAAGCCGTCTTCCCTTGTTAGGACTCTCCGTGATGCCAATTGTGATACCACGATCACGCTCCCTATCGTCCGCAAACATGGTCGAGTCGACGTCCGAAAGCGGTCGTTTACTGCGTTTGAGGTAATCAGGTCTGCGGGTCTCTGCTTCCCGAATCTGTGCGAGGTGGTCCTCGATCAAGGCCTGTCTGATCCTTTCGATCTCGCCGCCAGATGTGATGGTTGTTGTCGAGGTCGACGGCTGAGGCGATGAAATGGGAGAGGCAGACTTGTTTATTCTGTCCTGGTGGTGACGAGCAAGGCGGGAGCCCACAATGGGGGGACTAGAAAAAACGTCGTCAACCTCCATAGGTACAGGACTTGGAGGTGCTGAATGGGTTTGTTTTCTCTTTGCATTTCGTTCTACCATGGAGAGCTTGGTGACGAAAGGAGAGGAGAGACGAGAGGGGTGCTCAGAAGGTGCAGAAGCTGGTGAAGATATGTGTGGCGAAGGCGCCAGGGGAGAAGCGTTCAGCATAGCGAGCTCGTGCGTGATACTAGAAGAAGTGCGTATATTAGATAATAACTGGGAGTCAGAATGGAAGTCATCTTGCGTACGAGGGCTGGGGGTGCTTGGGAGTGAGTGCACCGAGGTCATTTAGGTTGGGGCTATGGAAGGAAGAAAAGCGGTCGGTGATTGGATTGAATGGTCCAAGCGTCGAATACAAAAGACGCATACCGAGTGGAATGTGTGGCTGAGAGCCCGGTGTGCGGTGGTGTCGTACGGGAGCCGTAGGATGGGCTGTCCAACGCTAGCTTTGAGAATTCAATGGTGATAAATTGGGTGATTCACGGACCTCGACTCCGGCGTTACACATTGCTTTGACCCATGGCTTCTAGTGGGCGTGTCCTCAAGAGGCCTGCGACGGCGAGTAAATGTATGGTCAGAAGTGCAAGTGTGGTTTTTCCCACCTGTTTTGGACCACCAGTCGCTGATAAGAGGAAGACGTGGTTGATGCACCGGCGGGTTGTGGTCTGAGAAAAGAGTTGAAATGATATTGGATTGGGAAGTCTTGATCACATACGCATTAGGAAGAGGAGATTGGGGTGTATGAGGGGGGTCCCCGACATAACGAGCGATATTGTTCGGACTGTCATGCAAAAAATTGGGATATATGAGCGCTCAATCGAACCAGAGGTGAAAACAAAAATGGGGTCCCGGTGAATGGAGTTTGCGCTGACCTTTGAGGAGTGGGAAGCTGGCTGTAAGACTTCGCATGAAAAGCAGGTTGCAGGCCTTCGGGTTGGTCCATACTATAATTGAGGCGAAGGGTGATGGTTGAAGCCGGATGAGAAAGGGAATTAAGCGAATGAATGAGGACCGTGCATACCGTGAGACGGAAGACGATGAGGTCATATCAGGGAGAGGTAAAGGTTGTTCAGGGGGAGGTTGAGGCTGAGACGGAGGGGGCGGGGGAGGGGGGAGATATGTTTGTGGAGGTGGAAGGGTTTGGGAAGGAATGGAAAGGGCTTGATTGGGAGGCAAATTGGTTGCACTCTCAGATTCGGGACGACCCTGGGCGGCTGTTGTGGACATAAGACGACCTTGACTGACGTTAAGAGAGAGATAAAAAGAGGGAGTAAATGGTTCTGGGGTGTCGCAGCGGGCAGAAAATTGGAAAACAAGATGCGGAAAGGAGAGGAATATGGCGACAGGAGGGAGTGAGCCTCGAAGACACAACTCAATGAATGAATATCCAACTACCAATGTTTACGTAAGCTTTAATTGGTTTTCTTGTTGTCTGCCTCGAAATAACGACATCCCCAATGCCTACTCGTGCCCTCGAGTTCTACGCCGGAATAGGTCCGCATTCAATAGAAAATGAATAAATTGTCTAATATGCTCTTCTAGGTGGTCTGCACCTCGCTCTCCAGCGCAGCACCGTTAATGGTACCGTCGTCCAGGCTTTTGACTGGGATCCGGCGGCCTGTCAAGTCTATCGCATCAATCACCCACCCAAAATCATAAAAAAGGTTTTCCGGTCTTCTGTCCTCCTTGCAATGGGCTGATATCCGCCACTTCTCAGGTTGACATCTCTAGGCTCTCAGCAGAGCAACTGGCTGCATACAATGCGGATCTCTGGCTTCTGTCCCCCGCGTGCCAGCCTTACACGGTTCTCAACCCAAACGCAAAGGGTGCAGCCGATCCCCGTGCTCGATCCTTCCTATATCTTATCCAGGAGGTCCTGCCAAAGCTAGCGGAAATGAATGCGCTGCCATCCAGACTCTTGGTGGAGAACGTCGCTGGTTTCGAGGTGCTTCACATCGTCCCTTTTTCGCTCGACGTCATCTGAGTTCTCGCTCTCCGTTGGCAAGACTTCAATCACTCGACAGACCCTTGTATCAGCCATGCGGTCACTTGGATACAACACCCTCGAACTGCTCTTGACCCCGCTGCAGTTCGGCGTCCCCAACTCACGACTGAGATATTACTTTCTCGCCAAGAAAAAGCCTCTACAGTTTGCCCATGCCGCTGGTGAAGACATTGACCGCGTCTGGAGGCATGTTCCTGGACAAGGCAAAGATTGGGTTGACGACCGTTTCGACGATTCGTTGGAATCCGGCGTGCATATTCCCAGCCTCAGCTCTTATCTCGACAATCCCGACGAAATGTCTGATTATTCAATACCCGACAAGGTTCTCTTCAAGTGGGGCCGCCTCTTCGACGTAATATATCCATCTTCCCGACGATCTTGCTGCTTTACTAGAGGTGAATCCCATCCTATTCCAAGTAATCTGCTCGACAATTTCGCTCACTCTCCGCCAGGATACACCCAGTTAGTGCAAGGAGCCGGATCGATTATACAGATGAATGAAGATCTCGATGTGCGATTCTTCTTCTGCTCGTACCTGACCTGCGCCCTTTCGGCTGACTTCTCGGGCTAGACCACGACTGTGTTCAACGAATTCGCCGCTGTTCGTTCAGGAGGCCCAGACGCAGTGAGGATCTTGGACCCCCTTCGATTACGGTGTTTCTCTCCAGATGAACTCCTCAGGATTTTTGGCTTCAACCCTCGCACTGATTCTGCCGAGCCCTCCAAGTTCAAATGGCCGGATACCAAAGTTGTCTCAGTACGATCGCGATATAGGTTAATTGGAAATAGTGTCAATGTGACCGTCGTACAAGCCCTGATAGAGTATCTATTCAGTGAATAACTATTCCCAGAGCTTACTCAGAGTGAGATTTTAGGGACATGATTTCCAAGTGAGAGTAAAAAATAAAGATATCAGATGACAGAGGACATGGAATAACCGGAAAAAGACACATCCGACTAGCCGGACAATGTCCCACAATTATCAGCAGGCACACACGCATCCTTATTACTACCCTGCATTCTCTCCCGTCCTCCCCACATCCAGGATTACAACATGGCTAACGGACGAAGGACATTTTTGGTTGGTGGTGGATGTACGGCATTCATCAAGGTGAGTCGAGTGCTCGCAACGTGCACAAGCTATTTACAAGTTATCTATAGCCAAGAGGGAAGAGAACGACTGAAGATGTATGTTTCTGTTCAATGCCAGGGGTATTTGGCACTTACAGCATGCATAGATGGGTTTAGAGGCTGCTACCAAAGCCTTACTAGACGCCGGTGCGTCAAAAACTCCGCACAAGCATCAAATAATTCATTAGCGAACCTTAACAGGTATCACCTACGACGAAATTGAAACTGCATTCGTCGGCTACTGCTACGGCGACTCTACAGCCGGACAAGTACGCCTTGCCACTCGTATCTCCTCAATAACATCACCTAACACCCCAAACAGCGTTCACTCTACAACCTCGGCCTGACCCACATCCCCATCGTTAACGTTAACAACAACTGTTCAACCGGTTCTGCTGCGCTTTTCCAAGCCAACAATGCCGTCAAATATGGTCAAGTCGAATGTGCCCTCGCTCTCGGATTCGAGCGCATGAAACCCGGCAGTCTCGGCACCAACTTCCCCGACCGACCCTCTCCGACCATCCTCATTGGCCAGCGCTCATTTGAACTCGAGGAAGAGTTTGGTGAGAACCATGGACCGGGCGCTCCCCGGATGTTTGATAATGGTGCGAAAGAGTATTTCAAGAAATACGGTGGTGGTGTCGATCATTTGGCTATGATCGGTGAGAGTTGGTTGAAACTTCTGAGAGGACATTGCAACTGAGTCCATGTAGCGTCCAAGAACCATAAGCACTCTGTTAACAACCCCTACTCACAATTCCGCGACGGTTGGGGCGTTGAACAGGTCAAGGCTGCTCCCAAAATTACAGGACAGCTTACCAAATTCATGTGCAGCCCTACATCCGTATGGCCTCCACCCACCTTGCACCCACCAGTTACTCATCCCTAATCCCCGTTATAGGATGGTGCCGCAGCATGCATCGTTGCCTCGGAGGAGTTCGTTCATAAACACGGACTCGAGAACCAAGCCATTGAAATTGTCGCCACGCACTTGACAACCGATGGCCCTGGTACTTTCGAAAGTCGTAGCCCAATGGAGGTAGTTGGTTACGGTATGACCAAGGCTTGTGCAGACAAGGTATTCAAGGATGCAGGATTCGGCCCCGGTGAGGGTAGAGATCAAGTTGGTGTTGTCGAATTGCATGACTGCTTCGCTGCCAACGAGGTACGTCAACCTCTTCGCATTCTTGCACGTAAACCATACAGCTGACGTATTGCGAGTAGTTGATTACATATCCTGCACTTGGTCTCTGCAAAGAAGACGAAGCGTGCAAATTGGTCGAGCGGGGAGACAACACCGTACGTTGCCCTTTTTACTGCAATTACTTTACAACTTACTAACGCGATTATCCAGTACGGCGGCAAGTATGTCGTCAACCCCAGCGGTGGCCTCGAAGCCAAAGGTCATCCGTTGGGCGCAACAGGTCTCGGCATGCACTTCTACATCATGATGCAGCTCCGCAACTGGGCCGGACCGATGCAAGCTCCCGGTCTCTTCGACACCCCCGATCCACGAGGAAAATACGGTTTAGTGCATAACGTCGGACTTGGAGGTGCTGTTGTTGTTTCATTGTTGCGTCGACCCGAGTTCTACAAGCCTGGTGGGCCTGATGGCAGGACAAGGTGGGTATCACGCCTAAAGTCTCAGCTGCAATTTTCCTTTTGTTCCGATCTTCTCGTTGGTTCTGTGATGATGCCTTCTTGACCCGTTGCTATTTTACCTTCCTTTTCCTCTCTGTCTGTTATTTTGTTTTGCTGGACCCTGCGTCCCTCTTGTCTCTTGTTCGCCTCTGCACCCTAGAAATTTATTTTGCTTTTCGCTTCCGAGTATGATACTGACCGATGTTTACTTGGACAGGTTGGGCTACAACCACGCTTGTGAATGCAAACCGATCACCATGGCCGACGTGGATAAAGTCAAGTCCAAGAAGGCCTCTCAATATGTTCTTCAGCATGCCAAGCTCTAAAAGATAACGCTCGAGCTTTTACCGCGCGAGACATCCATTATCCTTACTTGACATGTATTTGCTTTGATATGTAAGTTTTGTTGTATAGGTAACATGGAGCTATCCGAGTTTCGAAGTTCACGAACATCCAGAGATATATCCTCGTGACAAAAGAGACAGAAAACACACAGAAAATTTCATTATAAAGTATCCCGACAAAGCTCAAAAAGTACATACAAGTTTCGTTCGTTTCAAAGAATAAACATAGACGATCCGTATCCCATCGTAGAGTCCGTCGCGGGGCTTTCTTACCAAAACATGGAAATGAGCCAATTAACTTCTCAGTTTCCACCAGTCCAGCTAGAAAAAACCACATTAGTGTATGATCAATCAAATTAATATCATCAAAAACATACACAGCGGGTCCAGGGATGGGGTAAGACTGGCATTTACGCATGTAAGTACGGTCATATTCTGGGTGCTACCAAGAAAAGAACTTACGCCAGTGTCTGTAACAAAGAGCATGTCAGAAGTTTGTTCGACATTGGGAATGTTGGGCGAAAACTCACTAGTGTAGATATCGTAGACAATCCCTGGGGTAGAGGCAGTGTAGGCGCCAGGGAAGGAGACAAAAGATGTAGGCAAAGCAGATCCAGAGCCGGTAACCTGAACCTGGATGCAGCTGGGGTAGACCTGAACCCCGGGGTACGAGTAGGCAGAGTGAAGGGCGATGCTATCGAGCGTATTTGAATCTCTCTCCGCTACGGCTGGCAAAGTGGACTCACATCTCATGACGGATAATATATTGCCCGGGCTTCAAGTTCTTGGGGATGGTGAACGTGTAAATGTGATTGTTTGCATAGAGGATGTCGGTCGAAGCCCATTTGCCAGAGGAGTCCTTGCCAATCTCATGGACCTTGAACCATACGGCACTGTGTTATGCGATTACAGGTTAAGTACGCTTCTGGTTGTGAGATATCAACCATTTACGAGTTTCCAGGGTTCCATTTGGTGATATCAGAGGGAGCGCGAGCCATGTAGGTGATCATGGGCCCCTTGTGGCTATCAGGCCAGGTGGTCCAGTTCAACTTGACCTGGGAGCCAGCGGCGACAGTGCCGTAAATGGGTGCGGGAGCAGAACCAACGTATTGGGAACCACCAGCAGACCAACCATTGCATTGGACGCTGGGGCGCGTATGAGTGTTCCATTGCGATGGAATTCGCGCGGTTGGACATACTCAATGAGAGAGAGATCCTCAACGGGGCCGTTTCCAGGAATCTTACGGATGATACGTTCGGGAGGAGGGTTGTAGTATCTGCGGCACAGGGTTATCACAGCGAAGAGACACAATCAAAAGCGATAATCATACGGGTCAGAGTAAGGGAGGTAGCCTGTGTATTTGGTGGAGCCTAAGGTGACTTCCTGGACGTAACCGTGAGCTTCAACGCGGGAAACGAAACCTAAGAGGGCCAGAGCGGCAGCACAAGCGAGTTTGAACATTTCGAAGATGAGATACCTGGAGACGACGAACGTTATCTGTCATCCGTACGACTTATATATTCGTACGCGTTCAGATACCCTAGGAGAATCATGGGCAAACGGGTGTTTCTGTTGAAGGCGCGGGGCCGTGCATGACATCCGCCGGGCCGTTAGGATGTAGCGTTGAGTAGCATGGGGTACCACCACCAAGAGGTCAGGAGACCGATACGCGGGTAGATGTCAATGTAGAAGCAGCTGCGATTCACCAGATGATGTTAAAGAATAGCTTTTGCCGCGAAATAACCGATGGCACACTATCGAAAGCGCGGAATGACTGGGGGAATACGCTCTATTGACCCAAAGTCGGATTGGACAGTAACAGCCGTATGGATTGAGTGTCATAATTGACTATCATTGGGCCCTAACCGGAGTCTGAAGATCGAATGGGAATGAATGAACCTCGGAAAATGTCTGGAGAGGTTGGTTGCCAAGACCAAGGTGATGCGTTAAACGTCAGGCCTCAAGTCAGAAAAGTCAATCACCGTGGCGGATTGTATTGACAAGCTTCTTTCCGTTTCCCGCATCCGTCGACACCAAGTGAACTGGGCCTGTAGGCAACGACAACAGGCACACGATCCTCGCTCATGTTCCAGTCGTCCTGGGTAGAAATATCGTGCAGAAATACCTCAAAGTGGTGAGGGGTAAGAGTGACTCGTTTTAGCGTCTGGGCGGCATGCATACACCTGACGTTGGGCGGCAGAAAGGTCCACAACCGACTGCAAAGCTAATCTGACCGCAAGAAGGCGGATCTGTTTCCCCGCTTTCCCCGCGTTCCCCGCGTTCGGACCCGGCTGGAACTTGACACGGGACTTGTATAAGGTTCATCAGCCAACATGGGGCGTGGGTCTATGACGAGCTTCTGTTTCGTGCCGGGAAGCTTCTTGTGTATCCAGCGGCGCCCTGCATCTTCAATCACCGTACCGCGGAGATTGGAGAGCAACGGAGAAACATTCCAAGGAAGGACCCATGAGAGCCGGGATCTTCGCAGTGGAGCTAGTTGGTGCTGGCTGCAGAAAGATAGCTTTCGTGTTTCAGAGAACTGACGGTGGAGAGGAATTGACAAGCAATCAGGCAGCCATGCGGACGGAGGGAATTGTTCAATGACGAAAGCGGGGTAAGATGAAGGCAGGGCAATGGGTCCTTGTAGCACGAGGCGCGGGATATAAGATGCAAACAGCTGTGGTCTTGGAGTGTTGGGATGAAGGAAACATGAGCCGAGAGCGGAATGCGTGCCGAGCAGGGTTTTAGATGGGCAGATGGTGCGATGTTTACGTGTAATGCTTATGCTAAAGAATACAATATCGGGACGAGAGTGGCGGTTGAGTATAACGACCGAACAAGTTAAAAGCTTGAAGAAGGCTCGTGGAGGACGACAAATGAAGTCCGAGATCACATGCTGAGGGCGGGGAGGTGAAGGGAGGTGATGGTGATGACGTCACAAACGCGTGACTGGACATGAGCAGGCGACGGAACGTGTCGATCGCCAAGTTCTTAAACTGCTGAGGTCAGAGTACCTCCCTCCCCCAATATGCCCAAGCATCACAGAAGACGCTCAATGCGCAAGGGCACTTTCGACACAGAGGACAGATCTCGCGTCAAGCACTCCCGCATCGGCGTCTGGGACCTCTATGAAGAAATCACGCCCCGTCTCGGCCCTATTGGTTGGCCCACTTTTCAGCCCGTCTATGACATCGTCGAAAATATTCCTTATGTCTGGCGAATGGTCGTTGATGTTGCCTCAATACGCGACTGCAATATCCTATTGTTTGCATACCTCGTCATAGAGCTTGTTGCTTCTCTTCTTCCTGCTCTCTCCCTGTGGTCGGTCCCACCGAGTTTCGCGTTTTCCATAATAGGCTTACGGGTGAATACAGGTACTCGGGGCAACTCCTCCACATCGTGAGTTTAAATATACCAAGTCGGCCAACCTCTAACCTGCCATCAGGTCCAGACCGCCGTCGAACATCGAACAGTGGATAGGTCTCTTCTCTTTCAGGTCGCAACCGGTCGCTTTCTCTGCTCTCTCATTACGCGCGTGCTACGGTATACAAAGCAGCGTCTCGCTGTACCCCTCAATGTCCGTATTAAACAGTACTATTCCGTCCATATGTTCCACGCTATGGCTCGGCTTGACCTTCCAACTTTCGAGGATCCAAAAGTTCAGCAACAGCTAGAGGCCTCCTTTCCGCCGAACTCTCGATCCAGCATTGCATGGGATACAGTAACAATGATTTTTCATCTCATGACGACTGTGATACAATTGGTCTCTCAATTATCTGTCCTCGTTCGTGTTCTCAAAGGCCAGAGGGATGGTCCCTTGTTGGCTTTGCTCAGTTTCTCCGAAGCACTGTTCCAACGAAGCGCCATTCGAGAGCCTTTCTTCCATAGAGGAGGTAAAATTGCCGCCTGACCCATGTTCTCAGTTCACTGATTTACGCTTTTGTAGTGTGGGCTGCAACAACTCGAGACCTCGATTATATCCGTAATGAAGGACTGAAACGCACTGTTAATGATCCTGAACATCGGAAGGAAATTACTGCAGGTGGCATGTGGCCATACCTCCTTCAACGTAAGTCACTTCGATGTCTATCAAAACATGGGCCTCACTGGATTGTAACAGAGTACAAGCTTGGCGTTGAACATATCAAGGATCGTGCCGGCGATTTCTGGGTAGCGGCTGCCACGAACAGGACCCAAGCTCGTTTGGGGATTGTAAGTCTCCTACAAGACCCATTCAAAGAACTTCCCCAAGTGAGTCAATTTCTGGTTCTCATCCATCTGTCACGCTCATCGTGCGAAAGATAGTTTTCACTCTTCGTGCGATCCAATATCCCGCATCCATCCCAATTTCCTTAGCCTCCCTGAATTTGATCACGCAAACAACCCAGTCTTTCACTTTTACCTTGTGGAGTCTCTTCTCAGAGACAGACTCCTTCGCTGACAAGCTCCTAACGGTTCGGCGATTATACGAGGTCACCGAAATACAGAATCAAATCAAAGACGGAAATGAACCTTTCCCAGAAGACTCTGAGAGCCTCAGGTCAGGCATGAGCATCGAGTTCAGGTGGGCTGGTCTCTGCTCTGTCAGGCGTCACGCACTTATGTTTTTCCGGAATAGAAATGTCAGCTTCAAATATCCGGGCTGTGATGAATGGGCCCTAAGGCGGGTCTCCTTTAAAATTGAAAAGGGCCAGTTATGCGTATGTTACATCACTTGTCATCAAGGGTGCAGCATCATAACAAATTCCACCTTCAGGTCATCGTTGGGGCCAATGGCAGCGGAAAGAGCACGATACTTAAGCTGATTGCTCGCCTATACGATCCTGTCGAAGGAGAAATTCTCATGGATGGTCGTGATATCCGACGACTACGCCTTGCCGACCTTAGACGAGCAACGTCCGTTCTTTTCCAAGACTATACCCACTTCCCCTTATCTGTAGGCCGCCTCTCCCCCTGATCGTGGCTCGCAAGACTGAACGAACCCCAGATTGCTGACAACATTGGCTTGGGGGCACCCACTTCACCTCAGGCGACTAACATGGAGTACGTTCGAGAAGCAGCCCGATTGGGAGGCGCGAGTACCTTTATCGAAAAGCTACCAGAACAGTATCAGACCTACCTTGAACGACCGGTCAAGGATTACTACTCCGGGCTGCCAGAGGGGACGACAAGGTAGGTGTGGTCTTCTCTTCACACTTTCGCCCCCATTCAATCAACACAATCCAGCATCTTTGGGCGGGTGGTGGACTATGGAGCCGTTAAGCACGCGATGGAGGAGAATGCAGGGGGACCAGGAAGAGGAGTGTCTGGCGGCCAGGCCCAACGAATCGCCCTGTGAGCATACCCATCGTTCTGGACGAGGTGTTGGATCTCATCCCTTTTGCACAGATCGAGAACTTTTATGAGATCGGTTGTGGCAGACAGAGAAAATGATGGTTCTGGCATCGGCCTGCTTCTTTTCGACGAACCATCAGCAAGCCTCGATCCCACCGCGGAACATGGTAAGTAATTCCCAGTAGTGGACATTCCTCCTGCTTATCACTTAATTCAGACTTGTTTGAGCGCTTACGTCGCCTGAGGGGCAACAAAACAATGGTCTTTTCTTCCCACCGTTTCGGTAATTTGACAAGGCACGCGGATATAATCCTGTAAGTCACCAGACACTATCCCCGACCCAATCTTTCTGACGAGGACATCGCGATCAGCTTTATGAACGACTCTGCAATCGCTGAAGAAGGCACGCACGACACACTCATGAAAAAGAATGGAGAATATGCGAGAATTTGGATGCTGCAGGCCAGAGCTTTCCTCTAACTATCCTTGTTCTCCTCTCTCTTATTGCGCCCGGATTTCGGCCCTTCGTCGAATGCTACACTATAGGCTGTTGCGTTGACCGGCGAGTTTGTATGTTAACTTATGCTGTCACGGCCTTTGATAACTAGTTACCCATTCCACATCCGTACCCACACGACAATGACCCCCGGGACTCTACTCCTATTTTGGATTTCACCCTAGATCTATGCAGTGCACCTTTATTTTGATACGGCACTCTGTCAAGAATGGCTTTGTAACATTTATCACTACCATACCAGAAAATCTAGTTTCTCGCGATATCTATCCCCAGATCTCTGAATACGTTCTACGAGCTCTAGAGCATTAAGCGTGCTATTCACTGAAGGATCGTTTTTGATCGGATTTTATCCAAGCCAGCGGATCAATACTGTCATTCGATTCCCTTGAGGACTAACTTGCTACAAGCGTTCTGTGTATGTGTCCCAATGCAACTGGGAACATAGTGTGTACCTTTCGTTTTCTTGTTCAATGGGGAGGACTTGTCGGTAAAGAGAGGAGAAACATAAGAGCTTGGAGAGATGCTATAGGAGACTACGGTCAGGATTGGCTACAGGAGGGGGCAGGAGATATAGGGCATATAACATATTCCGCCAACGTCTACAAATTGAGATGCAATCCGACGGCGTTGATCCATCATAGTCGTGTGTGGAAGACTCAGCTCGAATGCCTAGCATTTCACTCGCTTGTGAATCGTACGAGCTCATCTCTAACTGTGGGGTGAAGTGCTGCTGCAAGCCAGATCATGTTGGGCCATAAAGGGCGCCTCCCGGCAATGATAGGCAGGTCTTCTGGCTGCTGGAGAAATTCGTTGGAGACCGTTTGGATGGTGGCTTGGTTCGCTCGTCGACGATAGTAAGTTTCTGGACCACCTGGCGGAGGCTTTCCACGCTGGCCGTCAGCCATCGGATGGAGGCTTCATTTTCGGGGGCTGTTTCTTGAATTCGTTGGATATCAGCCCGGTTCTCAGTAACGGTTTGTTTGGTTGTTGGATGTCGGCTTGGGTAGCAGCGAGCGAGAAAGGTGCTGGACGAAGGGAATAAGAGGCAATGACTCCATTAATGGCAGGTATCTGGTTGTTCGGGTCTGAAATTGTATCCTGGCATTGGTGATTGATTTTGGCACATCAATGTAACTCGAGCCGCTGTAGATACTCGGTTGTCTGGATAATGTCGCCATATACAACGGGATCGTGAGGTTTTGGAGGTAGTGGGACGCGTAAAAGGTTCGCAGAGGGCTATCCGGAGGGATTCCATTCGCTTCATGTGTGAGAAAGGACGAGAGACATAGGACAGTGGCTCACTAACAAGTGCAACACTTCTCCTGTCCTAGCAGCTTGGTCCGGAAACTTGCAGGAGCTCAGATAACATGGATTGACTTCGAGTTGCGGTATAATTCCTCCTACTGTTGTTTGTGAATGGATTACTTTTTTTTTTTTTTGAGGAAATAGGGTTTCAGGTTTCGGCTGTGTATGCATTTATGAGACGCGACCCTGAGAAAGACGCCTCTCATACTCGCGTCGTCCCTGAAATAGTTTTTACCCCTTTCTGTTCCTCTGGTTCTTTACCACGGCATCTCTTCCAACGCAAAGCCTCTCAATTCTGGCTCGCATTCACTTTTGCAAGGTAGCAAAGGGCTCTGAAATACCTTTGCACTTCGCTCCTACCCTACGTCCCCCTTATTTCGCCCCATCCACTTACCGCTAGGACGACCGATGTTTCGTCCCATTTCCAACTTTTCCTCAGGACCGTCAAGACATATCTCAAGAAATTTTAGCACCTCGTCGTTCGATGCACAGATTTTCAAGCAAAAACCTATAGGACCGGCCTATTCCCCTAGACCCACTCCACAGCGACAGAAGTTAGAACAAGAGTATACATATGTGTCTAGAGAGCATGAGGCAAACGAAAGGCCCCAGAAGAAGCGTGAGAGTGCTTGACGTTCAGTTAAAACCATGCATTAACACTGACCTCTACTTTTTGTTATCCCGCCGCATAGCCAAGAGAAATGAAGTTGGTGTGCAGCTCCTCTCACGTCAATTACACTCTCAACTCTTCCGCAATGTCTCCTTCCCAACCCCCTCGTCCGCCTACGTCCAAATCGCCAAAGAACATTTAGAAATGCACAACCTTGACCCTGCACAAGGCTCCTTACTCCCGGATACAGGGTTCCAGCTACCTCCCCTCCAAGGCGCCAACCTTAACGAACACTTCTACCGCTTGGGCTCACACGCCGCAGAACCATGGCTCCAACAAGCCAAGTCCTTTTCCTCTACCCAACTTCCCCCTAAGCCAGAACACTGGGAAGTCCGAAGTGGATGGACAAAGTACACCTACGTGCCTGACGGGGCTAGCTATAGCGAGCCCGTGGATTTCCCAATACACGACGGCCAACCTGAAAAAATGCTCGCGTTTGATGTGGAAACGATGCCAAAATATCATCCGTATGCTGTCATGGCGTGCGCGGCATCCCCTAATGCGTGGTATTCATGGATATCGCCCTGGTTACTAGAGGAGACTGACAATCCTGATCAATTGATCCCATTGGGGGATTCGACTGTGCCGCGGACTGTGGTTGGACATAATGTTTCGTATGATCGGGCTCGTGTATTGGAGGAATACAGTGTTGGAGGAACGGCCACTCGCTTTCTTGATACCATGGCGTTACATGTTGCCGTTACAGGGATTTCCTCACATCAACGGCCCGAATGGATGAAATACCGTAAATCGAAGGAGAAGCAGCTGGAGCAACAGGAAGAGGCTATGGAGGTCATGTACGACCTTATTCGTCAGATCGATGAGCGGGAGAGGGAGGAGACGGACCCGGTCAGAAAGGAAGAGATGCGGCGTGTTCGAGAAGAAATGTTAGAGAGCATGAGTCAGCTCCCGGAGAATGCAGACGAACTGATGGTGGAAGAGAGTGACATTGCCGCAGAGAAGAGATGGGAGGACCTCACGTCCGCAAATTCGCTCAGGGATGTAGCGAAATTGCATTGCGGAATTTCGTTGGACAAGGAGATTAGGAGCGATTTCATGACCTCTACACCTCGAGACATCCGGGACAATATCCATGATTACCTCGACTATTGTTGCTCGGATGTTGACGTCACCCATCGCGTGTACGCAGTCGTCCTCCCCGCCTTCCTTCAAGCCTGTCCTCACCCAGTATCGTTTGCCGGCGTCTTAGAAATGGGCTCGAGTTTCCTAACTGTAAACCAAGAGTGGGAACGGTA
>JAEUWS010000101.1:0-36231 GCA_018524945.1 Podaxis sp. C-F-92630
AAAGTGGGGGTCGCAGAGCGGTGTTGTGCAGCTTATTGAGGTTGCGAGTACGGTATGGTGTTGGGGGAAACGGCGAGGCCGGAGGAAAGGTTTTCTGCTGTCGAAAAGTCTGTGTGCAGATCACGCTCTCGGTACTTCATACGCAAAATTTCGGAGCCCGCCTCGTAGCTGTATGTTGTCCTCGAGGAGAACATGGCTAAAATCTGATACACGCGTTGATGGGTGCGTTTCTATGAGGCTTCGACCGGTCCGCAACCTGCGCCATTTCTTTGTCTCATGTCCGTTATCCTGCTCTGCTCCATCAGTAGAATCCCAGAAGGGACAGCTATATTCCAAATCAGATCAGCTAGGTAGACAGGTTGTTGTGTTGAATGAAAGAATGGCATTCTGTAGCAGGGGCCGGGAGCTGGCTCACAGTGTGGACTGACGGGTTTGAGGTGACAGCGTGTGACATACGTGACAATATCTTGCTAAGTTAGGCTGCACTTACCAGAATAAGGCATGCGCATGCGCATTGTGCCTCAGGCTCATACCCTCTAGGCTAGCACTCGAGCCCGAGCCAACAATGAACACCTCTTCTCTAGGTAGCCGACCAGACCCATAGCGAGTGACCTCTTGCAGCCAGCCAAGGTGGAGGGGTACGACAAACAGTTTGGGCAACCTCGGGCATCGTGGTGCAACTTGGTTGGGAAGCACCTGGAAGCATCCGAAGCCCCTGTGAGAAATACTTGCAGGGCCGCTGGTACATATACCCCTCACTGACAGCATTGTGACCACATTGCTGACCTGCCCTGCAGAGAACACTTCCGAACAAGCCTCTCTTCCCTAGGGGCTTGGAACTGGATCTCGCTTATCGGCATCCAGAATTTGATATCAAATTTATCAGAAACTGTCGAGTAACTCAGACCACAATGCTCCTCAGCATTTTCGCGAACGCTATAACGTTTCCACGTTTCCTGTCGCGAACTATCTTCATTGGGCATCTTCCGTACGGCCCCGGCAATGGCTCCAACGTAGAGTCAGGGGTTCAACACCAAAGACCACTTCCACTGCCCCTTGGCAACGACGGGATTCACCTCGCTGTAAACCCCAAATGTGGACCACTCTTTGGAAGCACGGCGGATATCAATGCAGGGGTTGACAGTGGTACAATCGAGACAATAGTGTCATTCGGTGTAAGTGAAAGCCTTTTCCATATAGGTTACTGGACTGAAATTCCTCAGGATAGTTACACTGACGGGGGAAAGGCCGATGGTTCGCCCCTTGATCCACCTATCCTGGTACCACCCAGTCCTCTCGCAGGCGGCAGGTCGACAAATGGCCTGACTTGGGTTGAGCACGTCGCGAACGATGCGAACGCGACCATCATGGACTATGCTGTGAGCAGGTATTGCAAATCCCTGGCTTGATGAGAAATTTGACCATACTGCCTTGGCAATAGCAATCCGGAGCATGCATTGACCTATCCCTGTGGCCCAGTAACCCACGAAAGGTTGACTTTCTCGGCCAGAGTGAGAACAGTTTAGACTCCCTGTGCGAGCCTGACTCACCAGTTTTCATTTGCCCTTTAGTGCAAATGTTCCTTGGCCAGGGCCATAACCTCAACCCGAATACAACTCTGTACAGTATATTCTTTGGTATCAAGTGCGTCCACATTCTATGAACTTGGGGGTTTATGACTGAACCCTTCCATAGTGATTATCTTGCGTCACTCGGTCAGCCCAATCCTGCAGGAAGTGATCTAACTGACTAACCTCTCGCAGTTGACGGCGATCATATGTCGCAGGCTGCGCAGGTCCTTTTGGACCAAATCAAGATTCTCGCGTCACCGCCCACAAACGCACGAAATTTCATGGTTCTAGACGTATATGGTCGTGGAACGGTAGCACCATCGGGAGAAACATTCAAACAGATAATCTTTACGGCACTTAGTGGTTTCCACAAACATGGTGTGCAGATCAATGGGATCTTCGAATCAGTGAAGCTCAATGTATCTTACGTTGACTTTGCCAATATCTGGAACGGAGTTCTCGGAGATTCACCTGGATTCAAAGCCTTTGGATATACAAGTACGGACTCGTGCACCCAGTGTACCGCGGAACTAGGATGTACAACTATCGGGATGTGCGACGATCCTGAACACTACTTTTATTGGATTCCTGGGTGCGTCGGATAGGCTATACTGGGCCGGCCTCATATTGATCGATCCTCTCTAGTCATCCATCCAAGGAGACAATGCGAATCATGGCAGACTACGTAGAAGAGGTTTGGAGGCAGTGTAGAGTGTAACTTAATGCTTGACTCGGGTGTGCATGCAGCTTAAAGTACCGGATCGGTGTCCGGAATTCCAGAAAAAATTTTTGGGTCTTGACATTCACTAGCTGCAATGATTTTTTTCGGAGAATCGGAAAAGCCGATGACTTGGAAGAGAAGAACAGTCACTCTGATTCATCGACCATTGCTTCTTGAGCCTTTCCCACTTCCATATGTTTGCCGAAGGCGTCTAAATGATGGGACTTGGAAGCTAGGTGCACCGGGTTCGCTTGCGAATTGGAGATGGTTAAACCTCTTCAAGCGGGGCTGGTACTCTTTGTCAGAGCCAGCCCGAAAAACATGTTTTCCAGTATTAATTTTGATCGTTGGATGCACAGAAAATTACTTGCAGCCGAGTGGAGCAGTCTCGCTGACGTCAACAAGGATACAAACTGCGTAGTAATAGATCTCATGCACAGGTTCGTTTCCCAATTCAACCCATGTCGTCCTTCCGACTAGGTTATCACTAGGATTAGTGACCCAATCGACTGGAACCGTACGAGACCGGTAATGACGTATGTCATTCAGGTAGGTAACAACCCATGGATGACGGCGGCGAGGGGAGCTGTATAACCCCATACTAGACTCTTCGGACTTCCCTTTTGCCCATACGATGCAGGCATCTTCGTCCTCCAGCAGGTAGTCAAGCTCGGTTTCGTCAGAAGCTTCGTTTTGATGTCGTCCATCGATAATGTGGCGGCTCATAACCCAGAAATCACAGGACCCGTATTCCGACCTATAGAGATACGTAATATGTGGCTTGAGACCAAGGTCGACGAGAATCCGGTGCAAAAACGCGTCTGGTCCTTTCAAGTAACGAACGAGATGATGGTCGTATTCATCCGCACGTTTGGGATAGGTGTACTCAAGGCCGAAGCCTAGGTATTTGTGCAAACGACGGAAGTTGGCATCCTGCAGTTGCTCACGTAAGGTTATTGTAAAAGGGTTTTCAGGGATTGTTGTGCGTCGGGCTGGAACAACCGGAGAAGTCCTTGTTGGATCGAAGTAGAGGTTGAAGGTGATTGTGATGCGATGACCGGACGTCACTTCTAGTACCTCGTGTTCTACATCACTGTAGAAAGCCACGTAGGCGACTGACGTTGGGGAGGCCTCTTTGAGGAGCGAGGTTGCTTCAAAGTTGAGCTCGCGCCCCCGATGACGAAGGACAAGATTTCCGCCTTGATGCTCAATTGGGAGAACGAAAACAAGTGAACCAAACATGTCTTCCGCGTGTGGCGTATCCTTGTGTACTTTGAAAAAGCCACTCTTCCCTGTTGATGCTCCAGCAAGGTGTTACAACAATAAGCAATTGCCTCACCGTATATATTCAGCTTGTAGGGCTCGATGCGTATGCCCCTTTCCATGCTGTCCCAAGGGCATAGGCCCCGTGCTAGTTCGGAAACGAAACGGCCCGAGTCGGGATTGAATAGCCACGAGAAAAACCCCGCATCAAGTTTCCACGCTCTGCGGTATGTTTCGTCGAGGACATCCTCTTGTCCTCGACCGAAGGTAGCGGGATAACAGGCATCGACAAGGGAGTTTACATCATCTTCGGCGGTCGAGCCCAATTCAATATGCCTATGTCACGAAAACGTCAACGAAATGGGAACCAGAATATCGTTCACACGCATTTACCGCGAAGATCCGTCTTTGCATTTGTAGAACAGTGTTGATTCAGGCCCCGAGAGCCTGACGGTACCGGACGTCCAAGGCTCGTGCCATCTTTCCTGAGCAGCGAGGGTATCGTGGAGCTTTTGAATCAGGTCTTGTTCCATTACAATGGATGAGGTATTGCGCGCCTCACGAGAAACTTCTGGGTATGAGTTTGCGAGTAAGGTCGCCACAAACGTGAGCTTTAAATCTAACCAATTAATGTATCTTTGTGGGTCCCTTATTTGCGGTTAGAGCCATGAAAGAAATTAGTTCCCACATTGCGGCGGCCCGAATCACGTTCCTGCACAATGTGTGGATCCAAAAGCCGAATGACAACCACGAGAAGATGTGTTTTGTCAGGTGCACTCAGGGATGTACTTCCGTCCCCCCGTAAGTTAAGAGGTGCCAACCTATCAATGTGAGGGTCAGATGCCCAGAGATGGCAAATACACTCGTGCTGCGGACTGATCCCTGGATGGATGCAACAGTGCTACGTGCTACACGACGCATTTGGCTGATGACGGATCCCAGAGAAGTTTCTATAAACATGACGCGAGTCGCACGGTACGAACGGAGCAAGATCAAAGGAATCGTAAGTGCCCACGGGCGCCCACGCCTTTTACTATTGCTTCTTGTACATGCATTTGTCATTAATGTCGCTAATACCCAGGTTCTGGATTCCGGTGACTCCCTGCTGCAAGGTGATTCGTAACAAATCCCTGAGGCCTCAGATGGTATATCTGAAATCAGGCGCTCGATCACCCATTCTACGCAGTTCCTGTGCTGTATACTTGTTTCTTTCTCCTTTTTCAATCCCCTGTTGTTGCACCTCCTCTCGTTTTTTGTTGATCCGTGCGTATGAAATCACCGCGGCGGGGACGCAAATGAACCCAATCCCAATGAACATCAGTTCTATTCCATCTATTACACTTTCATTAGTAAATATGGAGGTAAGGGGGACACTGGTACGTACGTCCAACAAGGAACCGCGGACTATCTCGCGAGCGATAGATGTTTGATGCAATGGCTCCACTGAAGTTTCCAATTCCAATATGCATTGCCATCCCAATCCCACGTTTATACTGCCCTGCAAGATTGTTTCCCAACCTCGAAAGGAATGATTAATGATTCGCTCTTTGGGTGGCCCAGTGGAAATATCTTACCATGCCACTACACCAGGGAAGGAGGCATAGCTGCCAATGACAACAAAAAATGTTCCAAAATACTTGACTCCATGGGGGGCATTGGAGATATTGATCGAGAATCCGATGAGACAGGACACAAGACCTGCTAAAATGAAGGGAGAGCGCTTTTTAATCTTGTCAGAATAAAAGGCGAAAATATAAAGTATAATAGCTTTCGGCTCATCAGGGAGCGTGACTCGGACGGAACGGAGGAGGACGCACTTGCAGCGACATATGGAGGAACGGTAAGCAGCTGACTGATGGCAGGGGGGTAACCGAATCTTGTGGGTGATCGTACATTAGCGGCAAGATACGGTCGTGACGAGGAGACAACTCACGCGTTAATGATCGTTCTGACAAGAGAAAGTACGTAGAGGCTGAGCATGTGCTGAGCATCAAGCGTGTGAAAATTGGAGGCTTACGGCAGGAATAACGTGATGCCATACACTGAGCAAAGGGTAATCTGGTGTCAACGTAGTTGCGCCACGATCGCGATCAGACAAAACGTACAGGGGGCGATGACAGACATATAGATCAGGATATGTAACCATACTTGCCAGTCGAGTACAGCAGCCCAGAAGTGTCGGATTTCGAAGTGTTCCTCCTCACCAACAGACGAGTTGTCATATTCTTTGCACGAATTGGTTTCAGTTGACCACATCGATACTATTTGCAGTGGCACCCACTTTTACGCCAGATCACGAATGAGCGCTCCTCCGGAGTGAGGAACCCCGCGGTAGCCGGAAAATCGACCAAGACTAACGTCAAATAGAACATTGGCCGGTATATAAATGAGGCCCATATAGAAAGGAGGGACCTACCGGCAAACGCAATTAAACCAACAGCGACAGTTGCAATACCCTCGAGGATCTGACAACCATGCAGGAGGTAACATCACCATAGGAAACCATACATACAAATATCCATGACCAGCCCAGCATCCCACGTGTTCCGCTCATGAAGCTAATACCGTATGCCAGAAGTCCCGAGAAGGCACCAGCGAGGGACGCGGCCCCAAAGAAGAGGCCGATACGGAATTGAAGCATATGACGTGGATACCATATTGATAAGCTACCCAGTCGCGCGTCAACAGAGGGGATCAACGACTCGAATATCGCACGTACTAGTAGACAACACCTGGGAACAAACCGGCTTCCGCAACTCCGAGACAAATACGGGTTCCAACAAGTTGAGGGTAGCTAATCGGTCAGGGCTAAGTCAAAAGTGTGTAAAGGGTAAACGACGTACGTTTTCACGAGGCCCATCAGTGTCCTAAGTTATTTTTGCATCAGTTGGTCCAAAACCTGCGGAATGCCCATGATACATAAACATACATAATGACGCCCCACACGACCTCCACAAGAAGCCCCCGTGTGAGCAGGTACCTGAATAAAGATGTACGTATTCCTTGATTCTCACCGTGATACCAGGAAGCCACCTATTCCCCGAAGCCCTTGTAGCTATTGTCCGTGTAGACTCGTTTGAAGGCCTACCTCGATGGCTTAAATCGCTTCAATACCAAGCTGCGCTGTCCCGTGAGCATAGAACAATGATCTGAAGGACAACGAAGGCGAACTTTGCGGGGCACTCAAAAATGCAGTAGGGCTAACGGACTATCTGAGATCTGGGCGGAGCTTCGAGAACGGCAGACGCACAATGAAGTACATAGTCTAAGCAGTGTTCCTTCAATGTCCCTTGGAGTCTTCAGCACGATATAGACGTACCAGCGCTATGTTATACTGAGTACCAGTCAAACCCAGCTCTGTTGTCAGTCCTTGGAGTCGGGCATTCCCTGAGGACGAAGTTAGACAGTGAGCCTGACGGCGTGCATATGCTCGTACCGATGTTCCCTGGAGAACAGCATGAGCAGGGACTCTACAATAATCAGGTTGTGCTTACCCCGATCAAGAAAAGACATTAAATACATGACCGCAAGGATGGGCATGAGCCTCAAATCAACTCTCCTCCATAGTCGCTTCTCCTCCTCAGGCGATAACTTGGGCGGTGGTGGAAGGGATGAGTCTCCACCAAAGTCGACAACTTCTGACTTCAAATCAGAGCTCGCTGTCTCGATCTGGGTGTCTGCCTGCTGTTTTTCGTTCATAGGCGAAGTAGGTGTCTCGATGGGCATCTGGAGCGCAGGAAGATGGCGAGTTGACTCGGCCATAACGAAGACTATGTATATATCTTCTGACAGTACTCCCTTATGTCAAGCATGTCTTTAAACGCAAATGTCATGCTCTTGCACAGCCGAGAAAGGACACAAGTTCTCGTGGTCGTAGGAAGTTCTGTAATCCACGCTTGAACACTCAGGGAGGGATTGATATCTGGGGTCAAGCGACGGCCCCATGCAATAAGGTGGAGATATCGCTTTCTCCATGGAGGAAGAGCGGAAGAAATATTTTGTGACAAAATACGATCAACACTCGTGGTGGAACCAATCAGTATGGAAGCATGAGAATTTCCTGTTGTGTGGCCCGTGTGACCCAGGGATGTCGAAGTCTGTCGTCATAGTATTGGACGAAACCACTAGGAAGCCCAAATATGGCGTTGCCTTGGCTAGTGAGCAATGAAAATCCGGTCTGAATTCCTTGCATGAGACTCGATTAGGGTGAAGCTACCAACTGTCCATCGACAATAGAAGCTAAGCGAGGCCTGGATAGTTCGTCACCAACGGGGGCCTAACTAAAATTACGGTTACGTCAATCCTCTGCTGCGTGAGATGAAAAATAGTCGCCAGCCGAATCGAGCATAACCCCCTCACATGATGGGTAGCGTTGCCCTCCAATCGGTCTCCTGCAGAAACAGTATTTCAGTCTGATACTGCCTTGAGCTACTGGGGGTCAAGGAGAGATTGATGCTGAGCTAGGGAGCGCATTACTACTATCACTTTCCCCAATACATAACAGCCGCACAAGGCTCGAAATGAATGGGACCCTTAGGGGTTTTAAAGGACCCCTTTGCCGCTGCCCGAGAGTTAAACTTCACTCGCTACCCATAATGATAACTCTCGCGCGCCATTTGATCCTAGAATCACACTCATAGGAGGCACATTGTCAGACACGTAAGTTCTTAATACGATTAGCATCGCTGCTCAAGTCTGACCGATATTGACTTGGGATCTGACCAGCACCTAGATTGTATGGCATATCATGCGCACAGGCATTCACATATTTTGCGTCTTCACGCGAAGACACATCCATTACCAGGACACTGGTACGTGCTTCACTCACGGACCTTCTTTGCCTTAAGCTATGCTATGTACTAGGTTCTTGTGCTTCTTTTACTTGACGCATTCTAACAGGCATTGATGATGGACACCTTGTACATCCTTTTGGTCGGGGGCTCAGCTCCCCTAGGGCACTCTGCTCCCTGGTTAATTTCCTATCCCCATCTGCCAACTGTTCTGAGCTGGTTGTAGCACACTTCTAGGAGCATAATTGTAGGTTGCATGGCACTGACTCGGACATGCAGCTTGTCCAGCATTGTTGATCAGAGGCTCAGGTAATGTCAACTGTAAGAACCTTTCTTCCGCTGATGCAAGATGCACTCAATGCTATGCTTTAGAGATTTAGCGACAATTTAGTACGTGGGTGAGTGGATCATGTTTCTTCATGAGCAAGACTCGCCGACATTTCTGCCGCATCTCCGGTTTATATACTTGTCGGATAAGGCGTCGTATGTATCCGGAAAGCAAACTCTACCGATGTCAACAGCTGAATAGCCTTCGAAAGTGAGCAGGAAACTGATACATGTCTTATTGATAGTGTGTGTCTTGCGTGGTTCCTTGTGAGTTGCCCAAGTGACACTTTGGCTTAGATACTTCTTACCCTGTGTGTATGATGCAGGTAATTCGCGACGAGTACGTCCGGTGCCATTGCGATGACTCACTCACGGTCTGAATCATCAATAAAGGCGCAATAATTGGTATGTTGGTGCACCACTTGAAACAAGTTTGTTCGTCTCATATCATTTATTCAATTAGCGCTTTCAGTAGTGCAGTATGCTGCCACATTGCTACAAGCATGGAATTCGACTCACATCATTGTTCCGCCAGGTTGTTCAGCAACACCTTTCACATCAGCTTGATCAAGGAGAGCCTTTTGTCTTAGTTACGCCCAGTCATCAGAGTCAGTATCGCTCCATAAAGGTCATCTTGGGCCCGTCTCTATCCTCGGCGTTCGTCCTTGACGCTATAATTGCCCTCTTTTTATGTTTGGAGCTGTATAAGAGTAGATCTAGTCTACGAAGGTGCGATGTCATCCATAATGCAGTTAGCTTCATGGCTTATTTTGAAAGAAAAGAACGGACTCGACCATCAACCAGTTGTTGAAAATGACAACCAATACGGACGCACTATTGAGGTGAGTCCAAGCGGGGCCTGCACAACTGATCGTTAATGCCGGCTTCCACTTGAGGGCAGTCTTTCCGCCCCTGCGGTTTTTGTCCTGGTAAGGCGGAGTCACCCCCGCAAGATTTCGTGACGATAACAGGATGGTAGTTCGCGTTGACAACTGAAAGTACTCTTTATACTGTGCTGCTTTATCCGAGTAGCAGGTGTGAGTGGATCTGCTTCTCCCGAAAAGCAAGGCGGGCTCTAAACCAGCCGGAGTCTACATAAATACACTGCTCGCGAGTCTGAACGCGCGTGAATTTGCCCGTAGCCAAGCATCGACTAATACTAGAGTCTCCTCGGGGGGATCCGATTTCAGTGTTCAACCATACAATTGTCGGACTTAGAAACAGCGGGGGACTTCATGATCAATTCAAAGATGTCAGTCCATCCCCCCCTTTCATAAAGATTTACCAGTCATTCTCATCATTCAGATGACGACATCCTACCCACCTCTGCCGTTCGTTGCAGAAGCGGCGGACTCGGTTCTAGATTCGGGTTACGTAAACTGGGCCAACGCGGCTCATTTAAGGGTCTGAACGCCAGGACCTTTCCTTGACATCTGGGTGTTAGTTTTGAATACCGGATATCAATTTATGCTGCTCTAGATCCTTTTTCTCGAATTCTACTACATAGCCTTCCACAATGCCCTGCTTCCTAGGCATGGCTCCCGTCATCAATCGTCCTCAATCATCGTGCTCGACCATCGAGATCGACTTGGACGCTGACCTCACGGCTGGACCCTAAATCCTCAAAGCATTAATCGTACTTTCAACTGGGTCGCGGTAGCATTCGCTCCTTTGCCAACGTGTCTGGACATGAGGCCATCATCACCTCCACGACCTATGTAACTGTCACATACACCCGGACGAGAGACGGAAGATCGACTTGCGACCTTCGCGAGGATGACATGCGGACCCTTAAGATGCTGCACAGACCGTCATTGTCTCTTCGCTCTCTCCTTACTGTGGCCTCTCTTACTGATAGATCGTCAGCCTGTCAGAGACTTCTCGGCTGGTCAAATCCTACTCTTGACTCTTGAACCCATGTTCTTCACGAAAGGGCCGTCGAACAAAAAGCAACAAGGTCTGCAAACGACCCAGTCTTCATCTATGTTTTTTCTGGCGCTTATGCTTTCATGTTTTAGACGAGATGCACGCTCAAAGTCGGCGAAACTCAATTCCAATAGATCCCTGAACTAATGTCGAGGAACAGATGGCTCCACCGAAGACTCTGTGCTCCCAGAAAACACGTCAGGGTCTGCCTTAGTCCTACGGCCGACATATCAGACGCTGACGTACCATATCACTATCCAGCCCCACCAGCCCCATCACCACAATGCGGAAGGCGAGCACCCGTCTCATTTCGGTAACAATTTGATTTCTGTGTGCTTCGAAGCCAGTAACTAATGCACTTTGAAGTCGTTCAAGAGATTATCTAAGGACAACGATGACACCCCGAGCCTTTCCCAAACCAAAGAGGAACATCTCGCCTCGCAAAACGACTCGTGCACCGACAAATTTGTGATAGCGTGAGATCCCTTCCGCGTTCTGTGACGGCCTAAGCAAACACAGGTTAACAGGTTGCTGGGGCCCTCTGGTGTTGGAAAAAGCTCAGTGCGTGACGTTGAGTCTTCGAAGCACATTGTGCTGATTATCCCTAGTTCATTGCCCATGCCACTGGGCAAACTGTCAAGATTGGTCACATGCTCACGGCATGCACTGATAGTATCGACACATACGAAAAACACCTACCGGATGACCGAACGATCGTTTTCGTCGATACTCCAGGATACGACCTTGCTGACAAGAACCCCAACCGAGTCCTGAATCTGCTCACACAGTGGTTGAAGGCGCAAAGTGCCGGGTCAGTTCCGGTATGCCATATCAAGTCCGTCAATAACTGATGACGCTTCCAATCAGCGGCAAGAGAGTTAATCTCAATGCCATTCTTTTCTTTCATCGTATTACCGACAACCGAATGCCCGTTGCCACCCAATCACACATCAACAGGTTCGAGAAGCTAGTCGGGAAAAAGGGGGCGCCCACGAGGATTCTCCTCATAACGACAATGTGGGATGAGGTCGATTATCATGTTGGATCTTTGCGGGAGGACCAGCTGAGGAGGGACTTTTGGAAACGGTTTCTAGACGGAGGTTCGAGGATTTGTCGGTTTAGGCGGAGCGGTGCGTCGGCTTGGGAGATCCTGAATCCACTTGTCGGCGGGACCACCGAGGACGTTCCTATCCCATCCATCCTGGACAGCGTCTTCCATGAAGAACCGGAGGAGGAACTGGATATGGATGCAGACCAAGCTTTGAATACGATGGAGCAAATTTACCACGAACAACAACGCCTATTAGAAAAACTGCAGGCAATCGTGCAAAATCCCAGCGGAAAGCAGACGGAAGCGTTGAAGGAGGTGCTCGTTGAAGAGAAGAAAGTTTCGGGCAAATTGGGATCCTTACTCAGCAGACTCAAGAGGCAGAATCATCGCTGGTACGTCGTCGTATGAATACAGCCTCGACCTCTTCCTACTCAGTAATAGGTTCCGCTTGGGCAGTTCAGGAGGAAATTCGAACTAAATGCAGTGATTCAACACGATGTTCAAGAGGTTGTGGGCATCGCGGCTTGGATATGTCGCGAAGGTCTGTGGCTGCAATTAGTTGGGTCAATGGCTAGGGGTCTTTAGCCCTTTCTCCCGCAGATTATTTCCTTTCGTTGCCCAGTCTCATTTTTACAAATAAATGATTTTTGATGGACACGTGGTGGAACCAGCTTCTGGTTTGACTCTCCGGAGTAGTTAAGTTGGATATGTTCCAATCGTGTCAAAATGTAAGCGACAGCAGAGAACTTTCTCTCACATATGAACTCGCTCAGACCCATTGAGGAGGATGTCCTATGTGCAAGCGAAGATCCCATCTATCAACTCTAGCAATACGAAGCAGTTTGATGGTCTGAATCCCTGGACTATTGCACCTGGTCACTACTCCTCAGTTCGCTAGTGAGCACCATGAACCCAAGCAATGCATGTTCATAACCTAGGGCCATTGGCGTCCACTACTTACCTGAGCTGTGCGCCAGAACGCATAACGGAAGTAGTTTGTGACCGACACGAGGATAACACGAGGATCCTTAAGAGGCTTCACGACCCGATCACTGAGCATACGATCCTTCATAACTTCGATCGATGGTGAAGCGCAAAAGTCGCGACGACACCGCGTGCTTCAACAAGATCATCATAGCGTGAGGACCCTTCTACCTTTCGCGACATGCTAAGCATGGACAAGTTAACAGACTGCTGGGGCCATGTGGTGCTGGAAAGAGCTCTGTGCGTCCAATAGTCGAGCGACATAACTGAGCGTTGGATGTGCTGACGACTCTCAGTTCATTGCTCATGCCACGGGTCAAAATGTAAAGATTGGCCATCTTCTCACTCCATGCACAGACTCCATTCAGGCGTACGAAACACGCCGACCGGGTGACGATCGATCGATTTTGTTGGTTGACTCGCCAGGATATGACCTCGCGGATAAAAGCCCGAACAGGGTTTTAAACATGCTCGCCCAATGGTTGAAAGCACAAAGCTCAGAGTGAGTCATCGAGTTCGTTGTTGATAATTACTAATGAGCCCCCGGAAGAGGAAAGAAAGTCAATCTCAACGCCATCCTCTTCTTTCACCGTATCGTAGACAACAGGATGCCTAATGCCACCCAATCCCATATTCGCAGGTTCGGAGAACTAGTTGGAAAGGAGGGCGCACCAAAGAGGATACTGCTCGTCACAACAATGTGGGACGAAGTCGATTACCATACCGGATTTTCACGAGAGACTCAGCTCAAAAGGGACTTCTGGAAAAGATTCATAGACGGAGGTTCGAGAGTTTGTCAGTTCCACCAGACTCGTGAGTCTGCTTGGGACGTGCTGAGCCCCCTTGTCTCTGGTCCTTCTGATGGCGTCCCTCTTCCCTCCACCCTCGGCAAAGCCATCCGTAATGAGCCCGAAGGAGAAATTGACGCCGATCAAGCGCTGGATGTCATGGAGCAAATCTATCAGGAGCAACAGCGTTTGCTAGAGAAACTGAAGGCTATCGCTGAGAACCAGGATCAAAGGCAAGTGGAGGCATTGAAGGAGGTGCTTGCGGAGGAGAAGAAGGTTTCTGGCAGGCTTGGGTCATTGTTGGACAGACTCAGGGTGCAAAATCGTCGTTGGTACGCTCCTATCACTTTTGCCGGTCATCTAATCTGACTGACTCATGAACAGGCTCCGGTTTGGTGGGAGTGCACATTAGAAGAATGTTGATTATTGAATGCGCTCATGTATGTAAAGGCTACACCGTACAATTAGAAATGGGAATTGGCCTTCATCTCAATATCTGACTTGGCATGCAGCCGCAATCAGTCTATCTAGCTCTGGAACTTGTGCAAGCGCCTCTAGCTCCTGGATAAGACGGCTCTGTTCCGTGCGCACGCTATTTATGTTCTCGCGAACAAGTCTTAGCTCCGATCTCTGCGCCAACGTCAGACCTAATGGAATGAAACAAAGAACGCTTGCTTACAACGGCTTCAAATTCCCTCATTATCTTGCGATGTTGATAAATGGGATCACCTAATTTCTTCGCATCGACGATGCCTTCCAGGATGTGACGAGCACACTTGCTCGTGTTGTCAAATCGTGCCACGGATGCTCCAGCAGTCTCCATGATATTCCAGTGCTCCTGCCGAATATGTCTTTCTCTTTTCGCAGCGGATGAATCCCCCGCTTCCACCTTATTCCACATTGTCGTCACGAGAACGACACGTTGGTAAGCTTTCGGGTCTTTCTCGTCCCCGATATGTTTTAAATCACCGAGTAGCTTGTTGAACTGCTTTACCATGTATGGCTGTTTGATCATTTCCTTGTGTGCGGTATCCGAGTTGATGGGGTGGACGAGTATGATACCGTCTAAGTAGATACGTTGCTTGCGTATTAGTCTGGCGAACATCAACTAATATGTTAACAAGTGTCAACGTATCACATTTCGAACTCACTCTGCTTGCTCCTTCAGCCATTGTGAAAGCAGCTTGAAGACACGCTCGGGGTCAGGATTAGAGTCGAGACCGGGCGTATCCAGTAAGATAACGTTCTCGTCATTGATCCGAGTCTCATGAACCCTAATCTCTTCCATGATTCGCGCATTTCTGAGAATAGATGGGTCATTCGTTAGAGCGCTGACAAACTAATAACTGTAAAGTGTTGGTAAGGTCATCATTAAAGCAGCACCCACCGAGCTTTTTCCCGCCTGAGCGGGACCGATGACGCTGAGGACTCTGTTAGGGTGTTAGAGTGAACCAGTGACAGCTACGTACGTAAAGACCAGGCGATTTCGCGCAGTGATTATCTTTACATCGAGGGGCTCGGCCTGAGAACCATCTGAGTAAGATTGATGTCGTCAGGGGAGGGGAGGTTGCGACGTACATCTAAGATAGACTGTACGATTTCTGCTGCACATTCTGGAGTATTCTCATACCGCCGTACAGTTGTGCCTTGCTTCTCGAGTAAAGCCCAGTAATCCCTTTTAAGTGAGATTTCACGGCTAGTCTGTACCAGGTATTCGCTATCCGAACTCCCGTTAGTAGAGGCCATGTCACTCCACATTGTTGTGGCGAGGACGACACGGTAGAAAGGGTAGCTCGAACTTGCAGAAACTCCAAGTAATTTGCTCAGTTCTCGCCTCAAATTAGACGAGGACATGGTCTCGCACACACGGTTTCTGTCAATAGGGTACAAGAGCACGATTCCGTCCACCGACCGAATCCTGAAACAATAGGAGTGGTTGGTTTCACGGACAGGTATCTTGCCCTTACTTACGGATTGGGCTTACTCGTCATCCATTGTGGAATATCTTCGAAAACGCCTCCTGGAGAATCGATACCAGGGGTGTCGACCAAGATAACCGATTTACCTCCGACCACGGCGGGATATTCTGCTATGGAAACCGTTTGGGGGTTGATACTGTCATGGCCGATGTGGATAGCGCCTTTATCCTCAATAAGGTGTTGGATGAACTGGTGGGTGGGGAGAGGGCAGGAGCTCATCGATGGACGGAGATCAAATACATAAATACTCACGGAACTCTTTCCAGCACCCGTTGGACCTAAAACCCTGACAATACCATGTATTTTAGCATCGAGCTAACAGAAGTATTTTCTCGCTCACAGGATTGTCTTTTGTTCGAAATCAAAACGGTCAGACATGAGGGTCTTGTTGCAAACGGGGAGTATGCTGGGAACATACGATAGGATACATGACCTCAAAATACTTAGGGTTAGGGCGAAGCTATCCACGCGGTCATATCACCTCGTGCTTCCAGCATGGTCCGTACTTTGAGCGTCTTGGTCAACTCTATCAATATTAGGTGCCTCTGATGCCTTGAAGCACCCAAAGTTATGCCTTGGACCAGACGCCACGTCTATGTCGAGGCTCCAGTAGAGCAGGAACGTCTCAGCACGGAGTGGAATTAAATAGCGCGTTCCGCATTCCGCTTCAAGGAAATAGAGCCGTGAGTTGTTATAATTTGTCACTGGGTGTAGGATGGGTAGAATGTCGAAATCTGTGGCATTTTCCGCTCAACGGCTATGAACCAATAACCGAAACATGTTCCAAACGCTGCTTTTGTTCTGTAGATTTTCGCGGTCACTGGACCAGGTCAGAGGTATTATGATACAATTCAACGCAACGGGATGCCGATACTAAGTCAATACATGGTCCACAGCATCAATTCCATTTACATTTAGAGTTTGTTGCCGCCAATAGCCTCGAGGTAACGCTTCTCAGCCTCCTCGAAGTTGATGACGGACCAGATAGCATTGAGGTACTGGACATGTCACGCGCGGATCAGTATGACGAAAGAAGAGAATGAATAGGGGCACATACGTCAGCCTTGACGTTAAGGTATTGGAGATAGAAAGCGTGTTCCCAGATATCGACGCCAATGATGGGGACAAGGTTCAAGAGAGGGTCCTGGTTGGGCGTGGTGGATATTTCGAGGCGCTTGGTGGAGGGATTCACGCCCTAAAGTTCAGCGCATTGAAGATATATCTATGCCGGGAAATGCAAAGGAGACGCACGAGCCAGCCCCATCCGGAACCCTGAATGGCGGCGGTGGTGGCGTTGAATTCCTTCTTAAGAGTATCGAGGCTGCCGAAGGTCTGGTTGATGGCATCCTTGAGGGGGCCATCTTTCAAAACCCCTCCATTGCCTTTTCCCTCGCTGGCGGCAGGAGCAAGGTTCTTCCAGAAAAGAGAGTGGTTAATGTGACCTGGGGGTAAGATTAGCGTGAGAAATAATGGATTTGTCACCGAGACAATGGACGTACCACCGCCATTGAACTTGAGGGCGGCCTGGAGAGCAATGCGCTCCTTAGGGGTGCTGGCCTTGGCATAGGCAGCCTCGGCAGCATTGAGAGCATTCACATAAGTCTGGTGGTGCTTCTTGTGGTGAAGCTCCATGATCTGACGAGAGATGAAGGGCTCGAGAGCATCGTAGGCGTAGGGCAGGTCGGGGAGAACGTGTGCCATTGCTAGAGTAGTGGATGTGGATGAGAAGTCCGGGAGCTGGCTCAGGAGACCCCTTATTCCATGTTCATATCTTATCGATCAATGTCAGTAATATCACGTGTCCATGCCCACTCTTCTCTCTCTCCAAAGTGCCGCTAAGTCGCCCTTGGAAGGTTCGAGAATAAATGGTGCTGACTCAGGATTCCTAAGCTTATCTCTTCAATTAGTCAGTGGTCCTTGCTTTAGCACACCCCAGCCGTCGTAACAAACAATCGTGGCCCCATGTCCGTCGGACCCTTGCTATTGTAAGAGCCGGCCGAATGATACCTTCGGCCACAGCAAGCCATCTATAATCCAGAACCGTGCAAGTTTCCATTTTTATCCACTCTACAGAAACCCTGATGATGGGAAGATTCAAACGCCACGGGAGAGGCTGGGTGAAGTTCACAGTCGACTGACTCCATTCTAGTATTCTGAAGCACATTTCATGCTGGACGCCCTTTTTGCTCTCTAGATCATTGGTCTCAGGATGAATCCAATCATCCTTGGCACTGTCCTCGCCCAAGGTACACATTCTCACGATCGTATCAACAAAACTGGGCACACTTCTCGAATTATTGATATTTACATGAAAGCAGGTGGGAATGGACGGAATGTCATTTTGCCCCATATATATTCTACTCATTGCTGTCTCATCCGATTCGGGGTCGATTAGTATAATCATCGAAAGCCTCTTAAACACAATTAGCGCAAGTCCTCCACCAAGGAAACGTATGCCTGCACATGCGAATGAGCTCTGGGACTGTGTCTGGGGTCCGGTTGGCTAAGTCGTCTAAGTCGTGGGCTAGCATCGATTCACCCGTTCCGTTCCGATGAACGTGCACGTCATATTGATTGTGCCACTTGAGCTACTTTCTTCATTATCGTAGTCATGGCTTTTTTCCTAGCCTTTACTGGAGGACAAAGGAGCAAGTTTTCTCTGCACGGAAATGGATCAATAATCAAGTTGTGAAGGTCTACTCTAATTTGAACTCACCTTTACAAGATGCCACACGCTGACCACCAATTACCGTATCACCTATTGCTCGAATTTCCCCGCCATTATTTATTCTGTAGAATACCAACGAGGATGGTATAGGAGAGGGTGAGAAAAACGACAAGAAGTATTTTCACGGCTCGGGGAACCGGGGGACCTTTGTTTTTGAAGACACACCGTCACTGCTCCAACGTCGTTTTCAATGCAGCTTATCACAAAGGGACTAGCTTTGGATTGTCGAGTTATGGAATTGGGCGTTCATCGACCCCAACTCTGTAGGCAGATTGCAGATTGCATACTGTACTGTACCGCACAGTACACACACAACCTAGTAGAATGGAACGCAGCTTTTTTGGTTTTACCAATTCTTGTACGCACGACTGGGAGGAATTTTGGATTAGGGTGGGAGTTGCTTATGGTTGATGAACAGGTGCAGGAAAAGATCTCCTTGGGTATATACTGTACATTTTAGCATTCTAAGGCACAACGAAACAAAGATACTTCACCCAGTCACAGGATATATATCAATACAGGTCGAAAGAAGATTAATGAGTACGGAAATGCTTATTCCGGAACCTACTTAAACGCTCATTTTCATCGCAATAGTTGGGTGTGGGTTATAGCCCTCAACAACAAAATCGGAGTATTGAAAGTCCTCAATATCGTTGATGTTGTCTCTTGCCCATCGTAACTTTGGGAAGGGTCGCGGTTCGCGTTGAAGCTGAATCTCGAGGGCCTCGACATGGTCCCTGTACACATGAGCGTCTCCGAGTTGGATAATGAGCTCACGGGCGTTCGTGCCAGTGACGTGGGCAACCATATGAGTGAGGAGAGCGTAGGAGGCGATGTTGAATGGAATGCCTAACCCAAGATCAGCAGAGCGCTGGAACATGAGGCAGGAGAGTTCTGGTTTGCGAGTAGGTTCTGACTCAGGTGGGAGGTGAACGTAGAATTGGCAGAGCATGTGACAAGGCGGTAACGCCATTAAAGGAATATCTGAAGAAGAGAATTTGTTGAGACACATAGCCACGTAGGCGTAAAGGCACCGTACCTTTCGGGTTCCATGCGCTCAGAATGATGCGCCGATCAGTCGGGTTTTGTTTGATCTTTTGGATGCATTCGCGAAGCTGGTCAACGCCCTTGCCAGAGTAGTCTGCATCACAGTCCTGGTACTCGGCGCCAAAGTGTCGCCATTGAAAACCATAAACTGGCCCCAGGTCACCTTCTCTACGGTGGCCAAGGCCCCTGCCTTCGAGAAAGGTTTTTGAGCCGTTCCCGTCCCAAATTTTGACGCCCTTGTTGGAGAGGATCTTTGAGTCGGTGAATCCGTGGACGAACCACAAGAGTTCTTCTACGATGCCGCGTAGAAAGGTACGCTTCGTTGTTAACAATGGTAGAGTGGAATCTCTAAGAGAGAAACGAAGATTTTGTGGGGCAAAGATGGAAATGGTGCCCGTTCCTGTACGATCTGGGCGGACGTCGCCAGAGTCGAGGACGCGCCGGATGAGATGGAGATACTGATATTCATCATGCTGATCGTCCCTGGCATGGATGAGTTCGTTTGCCCTTGATGAGTTCTCGGAGAGGGCCATGGTTGCGGACAAGAAAAAGAGTCACGACGCGTTGACTCGTTATGTACGCAGCCGTCACACCAGGTGATCGCAGTGACCTTGCGCGCGCAAGTGACAGCGGAGAGGCTGTTCCTTCAGCGCTCCGATTTGTTGGGCTTGTGTCATAATCCGGAGAGTCTATCAGGTGATTCAGGGACCAAAAGTAAGACTTAAGTATGTTTGCCTGGGGTTTATTCATACAGAGAACCGGGTTGAGTCAGCCGCACGTGGTGATCCGACCGAGTCATGGATTCTCTTACATCCAACTATTTACACCATCCTTACGCACCTGATCTCTTTTCTTCCATCATGCAATCTTGTCGAGCTTCAAAGTCATTCCGGAGTCAGTTTCCGGTAATACGCTTTTACGCCGTTTCGACACGTCTCAACAGCAATGTTCCGCTTCTATTTGAGCGGATGACCGTATAGGTTACTCTACTCTTTGACAGCTCTTCAAACCGCAATATGGACAACTCCGGTGAATTCTCGAGTCACAGCCTTCTTCCTCTCAAGACTCGGGGACCACGCTTAACGCGTCATTCAGGCCGCGACAATTTTCAGCTAGCTGATCTATCCATAGAACTGACTCGCATTGCTATTCTGGCTTTGTAATGACTGCTTGGTTATACCTCTGAACAGCAGTACATAAAGACTCAATTAGAGGCACTGGACATCATACTTTCTTACCTACAATCGCTCATTGATACTCGCTAATTGCCCAAAGTTGCTCGACACCCATGGACGGAGGTTCCGATGCACATCACTTCGCTCAACCCATTCTCAAGAAAGGTCGAGCTTGCGTCAACTGCCGCAGGAGGAAGATGGTATGTCATCCTTGTTCTCAACCCCCTATATCTCGGACAGAAATTAACGTTGCATTCACCTAGCGATGTGACGGCGTCCAGCCGATATGTGGATCTTGTCTACGGACAGATAAAGCCGAGGATTGCGAATATACTACTGGGTCAGAGCGGTCGATCTCCCAGAAACTTGAGGAGGAAGTTGAAAGGCTTCAAGCGAGACTGCGACATCTTCAAACTTCCTCACAACCACCTCAACCCTTGACCTTACAACCGCCTTACGCTCCAGGTATTTCCGAACAGCGTCCTAGTCCTAATTTTCAGGAACCTCCCCAATACGTCATCCCAAGACTGTGAGTGCCTGCTGCTGTGATAGGTCTCGTTTACTCAAAACTCCTCGGTATTGGTACAGGGTGGATATATTTTTGGCGCATGGGTCACAATACGGGTTCTTTCTTCATCCTGGAAGGTTTAGGAGCTCGGTACTTTTCCCGGGTCCGGTTGGTCACGAGTCTCGCCCGTCCCCTTCGCTGCTGTCTGTAATGTACCTTCTGGGCATACATCTCAGCCAAGATCCAGAAATGAAAAGGCATGAAAAGCCGTATTTAGATTCTGCCCTTCAACAAGTCGCCCAAGACATACTATCCACTACAAGCCATCCTCAGCATCGCCTTCACGTTATACAAGCAGAAGTACTTCTTTCGCATTATTTCTTCGCCAACAAGCGGATCATGGACGGCAAATACCATTTGAGTTCTGCCTTTTCTCTCTGTATAGCGTCAGGGATCCACAGGATGTCGACCCGTAATCCACCGGAGTCGACATTGCCCCCTGCGACAGATGACATTGAAGAGGGCGAGCGAGTGAACGCCTGCTGGGCGATCTTCTCGTTGGACAAAGGATGGGCCGGAGTATTGAACTGCGACCCAAATGTTATGTGTCCTAATCTTGGGGGTGTTAAGATGATCACTCCATTTCCCCGCGAGATTGAGGAATACGAAACTGTGCGCACTTATCACCCCGTGTACTGATTATGCTGACGACTTCTTGGCGTATCTCAGGGCCGTTACCGATGCGAGCGACGGCAAGGTCTTACGCTCAACGACTTTATAATGAGCAGCGAGTCTCGAAGCGAGATATTGACAAGCAAGACTTTACTTGTCAAATCCGCGCTTCTCTTTGAACGAGGACGGGCATTTTCTCGAATGTCAACAACAGGTCAGGATGTTTGCTTCTCCCCTCGCTACTCTAAACTGATCCTGTTAATCTATTAGAATTTCCCGGCAAGCAGCGCACCGAATTCGAGGGCTCGGTCCGCCATTTCCGCAGCCTTGCCATGACCTTTAAATCCTCCTTACCTCAATTTGAAACATGGCTTCGAAATCCCAACGTCGACGTGGTGCGAACGGCCTATGTTGGAGTGACACTCTTAGATGCAGCCCTTATCCGATTCCACGGTGTTGCAGCTTCTCAAGGCGATGAAAGGGCACACCAGCTGCGCGTTATCAGCGCCCAAGAAATCTTCAATAACAGCATTGGGCTGGCAGCTTCATCGTGGAACTTTGGCTTCCTTAATCCTATTATTGGTGTAAGTGCTGTTTAAGAATATGCTGCGCTTTTGTACTAATCAGGCATTTACTCCCTGCTGCAGTTTGCGTGGCGGGAGGCTTTTGACGTCCTGTTTGAGGAGCTTAACGCCCGCAGTTCGGCCCAGCTTTCGTGGTCGGGACAGCATTCTGCCTCCGGCGAAGATCCGCTGCGTCGACAGCTGCGCAAAGGCGTTTCGACCTTTGCGATATATTCCAACAGTTGTAACTTCATCTGTGAGTTTTTTCCGTCTTCAGCGGATGTTCGCACGCTAATCCGGAACGCTTTGACTAGGCTGCGAAGTCAAGGAAATGACGAACCGACTTCAGGGAACCCCGATGGCCATCACGCAGACGGCACTAGCGTTTCCCGGAACAGACTATATATAGTTTATTCCCCAACCTTTCAGGACTTTTGTAGAATGACGTGTTGTGTATGTTATATACATTATTATCATTAATTGACAACTGATGCACACCCCAGTCTACAAGGAAAACCTTGATATCATAACACAATGCGAGGGTATGAAGGAAACAAGCACCATCAGTGTTTTTTATTTATTTATTTTTTGGAAGCTCCTTCGAGACGTCGGCGGTCGAAGGAAGAACCAAACCCAAAATCTGAAGAACCAATAGGGGCGGGAAATGACATGGAATGGGTTCCAAGTGAACCTAAGAATTCCAAGTAGGAGTGATTGAGCGGATCATCAACGATCTCGTACTTGAGGTTGACCGATGGTCTGAGGCACCGGAATTTTGCGACAAGGCGCGACAGATGGTTACTGACGATGGATAAGGAATGCAAACGAGGACAGACTATATCGTCCTGTGGACTCGAATCGGCGCCACCACCTCCGTTCTGGGGTCGTGGTGGAACGAGAATGTCCATCAGCCCACCGACATCCAGGTTCCTTGCGCGAATTTCCTCCAAGAACCACATTCTCCTGAAACACCAATCCCAGACGCCTCCATCACTTCCTCTATGTCGTCGTATCGACACGCCGCTTAGATCCAAGACCTTCAGTCCGTTCCCCTTCCGTTGTTCTCGTGGAAGGTCCATTCTAACCAGCAGCTGCCTCAGCGTGGTGCCGGTCTCCTCCGAAGCGTTTTTCCGACGACCATCGAGGTCGTCAAGCCGGAGGGTATGCAGCTCAGGCATAATTAACGCAGAGAGAACTTGCGGAATATGATTCGACCGCAGGGACAGATGAGTGAGGCAAGGTAGTGTCAATGGGGCAAATGGGTCTTTATCCTCCTCGTCTTCTTCGCCTTCGGGAGACAATATCACAGCCATGTCTGTTATTCGTCCTTCTATTTCGAGTTGCGTAAGCGACGGAGTAGTGTGTAAGATGCGAAGGATGGACTGGAGATGGAGGGGTGGCGCACGAATAGGTCGAACGATGGTCAAAGAGTATAATGTGCTGAGATCAATAATGGAAGGATCGGGCAGCGTGTGATTCACGAGCCGCAGACATGAAAGTCGGGAAAGTCTTGGCAATGCGAGTTGCGAATAGAAAGAGGGCGTGATGGACGACGCAGTGTTCGCAAGTGGCGCGTCTGAATTGATTCTGACAACCAGGGACTCTAATGCCATATGTCTTGCTTCGTTTCGTTCAGCGGGATATACCAACGAAATGAATTCTTGAGCATCCCGTTCGGACGGGGCGTATACTTCGAGCGATCCAATGCGAGGAGAGAACGGGCGGAGAATGTGCGGCAATAAGAATTGGTTCATAGGGTTTGCGGGAACCTGGGCGCAGAAACCATCTTTACTCGTGGTTATAGACCCAAGCTCGACATCAAGAACAAGGGTACACGTCGCTGCACGCGTGAACCATAGGTGAATTTTTCGGACACAGGCCCTTTCTGAATGTGCCGACAGGGAAAGGTTGAGTTTCTGCCAGACGCGAGGTGTGGATGATACAACTCCATGAAAGCGGTGTGAGATTGTTGCTAGTAGAGCGGGTGAATCTGGGTCGGATGCCGTGCAATGCGTGAGGATCTCCCCCAGGATTTCGGGAGGAAGTTTGGAAATGTGGTCTACGTGGGACATGAGGATGTGTATGGGGACTGGTGGCCAGATACCCTGGAGTATATAAAGGTAGGGATGACAAGAGATATTTTGTTAGCCTGCAAAGGGACCTGATGTGTACGGTATAAATACGGCATTTTGTCATGGACCGACCTGGACCTGGAGCTTGAGTGCCTTCAATTACAGCCATCACATATGGATAACACGGCAGCCGTTGATTTTCGATTCGCCGACTCGTTAGCCAATCAGCGTCTAAGCTCTCAGGAAGCATATCGAAGCATACCAGGATGCATGTTCCTCTAGCAAGCTTAGCCAAACACAATGCATATAAATGAAGACATGGTGACCAAGTGACAAGTGCCTTAGTCGCCCTAAACTGCTAGAGTGTAAGACATGAGATGTGGTTAAACGCAAAGGGGGGAAGGCGTAATTTGATCGATCAACGGAAGTAGCAGTAGTTGCGTGGGGATAACGCAAGGCCGAGGCAGTCTGGAGCGACCCAATACTTAGCGCATTGTGCTCATTGGCCAGCATTCCATGTGGATTGCCATTGGAACAGCAACTTCGTCATTACCCAGGGTCTACCAACCCGAATCATACGGGTGGTGGAGGGAACCTCCTAAATATGCCGTCGCATCCAGCATCTCGTTGATGATTGCAGTAGGCAGGAAGCAGGCAAGCTTAAACAACGTTGCGATAAGACCTAATGAGCGATTTCCGCCGCATGTGCAATGCTTCACAAAGGACATTTAGTAAAAAATCATCATCCTCTGGGAATCAACCAATGATGAGAAACAGTCCATTGGCGGAACATGCAGCGTATTTTAATTCGCGAAGATAATCCACCTATATGTACTAGTTGGTGAGGACAATGCCTGAATTCCGATGAGACACTGATCCTACAGTCCCTTGCTATAGATGACGTGAAGTCTATGAAGATCGCACCACGTGGTTTTCGTTGGATCACTACCCCAAATGACGAGCTACTAGATTTGTTCTTGGCTACAGCGTGGTTTACACGACAAACCTCTGCTCATTGCGGTCAACCGGCTTAGCTGTGTGCTCCCGGGTGTTTGAGGGCTTACCAATTCTCCAACACACCACGAGGACCTGTAGGTGAGGTATTTTCACCGGGTCAGTTACTGGTCGGCGTAGTTTCGCGTCGCTGCTTCTCCTCGGCCTTCATTGTGTTGTCTATTTGCTGAACGAAGTAAATAACTTTCCAGTCACTCCATCCCGCGTCCATCATTATCATTTAACTAACGTTAGTCTTCTCGACTTTTCTAAACGTTCAGACATCCAGTCCATCATTTTAGAGGTGAACTCCCCGACAACCCGCATGATCGATCCATGGAGGAAAATAACAGCTATTTCTGAGATATTTCTCACCCTTGTGGCATGACATTTTTCGAGACGGCAGTGACACAAAAGCTCGTTACGAAGGACCAATTTTCGATGTTGTGAGGGCTCTTGAAAGGCGAGCGGTTTATAGGAGGGATTTGTAGGATATTATACATGCGTTGCGACATGGTAAAAACCTTAGGCGTCCGTGGGCGACTACCGGGCATGCCCTTTCAGGATGTGGAACTGATTTGGTCACGAGCAAGGTATAATCCTTGGCTAAAATCCTCCCTTTCGGCTCATCGCACCCTCGTTCCAGTAGCCGAACCAGCCACATTCGAGGCGCTTTCGAACGAGTGGCTCATTCGTTATCAAACCACCTATGAACGTATGTCGACATTAAAGGTGAGTCGATCGAAATAGCTGCGAATTTTGTCTGCAACAGAACACCAGCGAGTTTCAGTAAGTCAATTCCGGTTCATGCGCAAGTAGCAAGGCTTTCTCCAGTTGTTATGAAGAACGCGGCACGCAGACAACCTAGGGAGACGTTGTTGGAGAGATGTATCAGTGACCAAACAATCATCTGAACGTAGCCGTCGAGTTTCCAACGTCAAGCGGTTGTGCTCAGGAGGTGAACACTTTTCAGAGAGTTTGATGGAACTGTAATAGCAAGCTCTTGCGACGAATGCATTTTGGTCCGGGTTCTAAGAAGATCGAAAGGAGGACGTGGTGTCTGATCTTGAAGTAACAGAAAAGATTCAAGATTAGCCACAACCCTGACCGTACCCTTGTTCATGCATGCGACACAGGAGGGCTTGATATTTTGAGGGAAATGAATTTGCCAGCTAATAGAAGGGGAAAAGATGCACAAGGGGCCCATGATAAGCTCTGAAACCATTCGCGCGAACTATGGGCTTCTTGTGCGGACCGTGAACACAGGCTCAAAGTGCAAACCAGAAGAAACAAGTCTATTAGATCCATGCAACAAACAGGGAGGCATGGTCGAAAATGATCTCCAAACTGGTGTCGTCGGGAGGAGAGGCTCGTTGGCTGAGACTTAGTTCAGTATTGATGCCGCTTTTCATAATTTTTTTGAGGAACACTATATAGTGAGTACAGCGTAGTGGTAGCGAAGGGTGGGCATGAGGATGAGAGTGGCATTTTAATCGAAGAGACCGAAACCCTAAAACAAGCACTCGTTAGCTGGATCAAAACTATGCAAGGCCGGGGACGTACCATATCATCGTCTGATTCTTCCTTCTCCTCCTCCTTCTTCTCCTCCTTGGGTGCTTCAGCAGCAGCGGCAGCACCACCGGCGGCGGCACCAGCAGCAGGTGCAGCAGCGGCGGGTGCACCACCGCCGGAGCCAACGTTCGATAAGAGCTCCTTCACGTTTTTGCCCTCAAGCGCCTTAGCAAGAAGTGTTGCCCAGATGGGCTCGAGTTCGACGCCCGCGGCGTTCGTGATTGCGAGGATTTTGTCGGACTAGGAGCGAAATTTGGTTAGAAACCAGGGGTGCCATGCAATGGATACATCATGCATACGGTAATCTCGAGGTTGTCATCAGCGAGGATGAGGGCGGCGTAAGTAGCGGCGAGTTCTGAGGAGGCCTAAAGAGGGAGATGAGCGAGTGAATAAAGTCGTCATCCAGCGTCACTGCGAGCCATCCAGCTCAGAATTTGACGATTCCGCCAGGAGAATGGCATAGCATCGGCGCGTGTGGCATAGAGCGGGTATGGCTCACCATTTGGATGAACTGGACGTGAGTGACGGCGGGGACGGGGAGGTGAAGGGCCTTGGTCGTTGGGTTTGATTGTCGTGTTCAGCTGCACACCATCCCATCACATCACCTGCCGCATCAGGAAGTGTGATGTAACGTCACGCTTGCAACACACTCAAACAATTAAAGTAAATTTCTATTCTATTTCGCCTCTCGTCGCCATACGACCCACTGGAACAGCGGTAGTGTAATACAAGAGATAATGATCCACGCTGAGAGAATGCCAAAATTCAAACCAACTGGGTGACTTTTGGTTAGCAAACTGAAGCACTGGTGCAAATATATTGCTCACGTTGGTTCCTCGTGTTGAACGCTATCGTCCTGAAGGCCCTAGACACGTTATAGAACGGTGCTGCATATCCGTAGCGAAATATTCTGGGGAGCGCTTGAATAGGATATACACAGACGGACACGTTCGCTAAAATGATGTGAAAATCTAGCCTGGTCTTTAGACGATGAGGAAAGGAGGCTCACAGATAATCCAGAATATCATGAAGAACGGGATGAACCGTGTCGTCAAGATGGTTACCAAAGACTCGAGAGCCAGTCCACTATCCTTCAAGGTAAGAGAGAGTTCGAACCTGTTTTTCAAGAGTAATTCATACATACACAGACATCATGCCAGCCCAATTGGCCATCCAGAAGACAATGAACCCAGCTTTCCCAAACTTCCTAGTGAAATCGATTTGGAAAGCAAGGTTGACAAGGGAATAGAACAACTAAAACGCTTGTATGGGTAGAATATTCTGTAGATGTGCCACTGAAAACTCACAGAAAGGAAGAAGTACGCTGAGATGGAGGATGAGAGACGGAGACGCACAAGTCCACCAAAAGACAAGAGCTTTTGCATTCCAGCTGCTCTCCGTGCGCCATCACCAATCATCTAGGAATGAATGCCGTTTAAAGGGATACTAATAGGATATAGGTTCGAACGATACATACAACAACATAGAATGAGAGAATCAACAGGTAGATGAGGCCAACAAATGTGGCGGCCGACGCACTGTGTAAACAAGTGAGCGTAAAGTAGGGAGGAAGCAAACATCACCTACACGGGCTCATCAAAAGGGCGGAGATTCACAACGGTATAAAGTACCGGGGCAGTGATTAACTGGGGTGAAATGGAAAGGATGCTCAGCAAAGACGAAGGGGGGATAGATGAAGAGATGCGTTGAGCGAACTGAATCGCAAATTTATGTGAAATTTGGTCCAGCATTCGCGTTACCTGCACCAGGAAACAATAAGATCAAGCAATCAAGGCAAGGTATGTTCGAATTACTGTTGGATAAATTAATACTCGACTGGGCAAGATCGCTGAGTGATACCCTTATTCGATATGACTACAGTGGCACTCACTAAGCATTCTCATTTCGTGCCTCAACACCATATACTGTCACAGAAGGACTGCTGCTATGGGCCGCACTGGAGTTCCGCAGTGCTTCATTGATTCCGGCCGATACGCCAGCATTAACTATATCACGAGAATCAGAGCGAGAAGTAGGCATTGGTCAAAAAAAAAAAAAACGTACTGACGATAGCGACCCAAGCTCGCTCCTCCAAGATATTATTCACCAGTTCCTCCAGGTTCCTAATCCTATCTTCTGGATAGTGCGACCATACGATTGTATCATCCGAGAATTTCATTATGCTCCCTCCAAAAAACTCGCCGACCTCGCCCCCATCAAAGTTCTTCACAATGTCAGGGGATTTATACTTCTTGTATAAAAGCATGTCACTCACTACGACCCATCCGTTCAAAGGGTGTGCGGGGATCCTCCACAGTGATCCCCAGTATATTGGGAACACCGCAAAGATCGTCAAAATAACCGTAAACGCACCGCCAATGAAGGCCTTCAAGTAAATCTTCCTCGCCCTCGCCATCACTTCAGTCCTTGCGAAAAAGTGACTGCCATGTTCCTCCAACCCTGGTCTCTTCGACACCTTCTCCATCCATCCCGCATGTTCAGACGAGGAGGACTCTAATGATCGTTGCATCGGCGACGTACTCGAGCGTGAAACATGGCTGTTTCCCTGGTTCGAGGTATCCGGTTGGAGTTGGCGTTGGTCTATCATGAAATTGGTGAGTCTAAAGCCACAAGAGACTCAACAGTTTACTTGAAAGGGGTATGGCACTGGAGAAAAATCAAATCGTGCGAACAGCGAGCCACGAGAAGGCATTCGATCGGAGGGAGGGCGAACATATCAGCCGCCGAGGATCGCTGCGGAGTAGATATTACTATCCAGCCGGAGCTGGGAGGGCGATCTGAGCAACCCGGTGATAGCAATCTGTGAAACCGGGAATTGTCTAAGATTATGCACTCCCATCTTTGCAGCAAGTGATCGTTACATTGTGACTTTATTTACGTCTTACCCTTGCTTGACCGATGGCCGTCTCGTTCTCTCTTTGGATTTGCCACTCTTGTGTAAATGTACTTGAGGTTCGTGGACGTTTCTTTGGCTCAGTGAATCTGGTCCTAACATGAAACAATGAAGGAGTCCATCTGGGATTTGGAACGCGTTATAGCCGCAACAGGGGACTATCAGAATGATGCTAATATCATGTCGTCAGGTTGACGCATGTCAGGGGTGGACTGGTACTGATCAAATGAATTGCTTCCTCAGATCTACCCTTTGTCTCATTGAGTGTTTATCAATGTTTATTACTGAACTCCATGCCAGTGAGCGAGTGCTCAATAGTTGGAGGTGCCGAATAACCATCTGTGCAGCCCCTGGATCCAACGTCAAAATTTTAGACGGTCTTCGCGTGCCGGGATAATTTCAATTAGTGACAGAGTGTAATTCTGATGTGGTAGAGGCGTGTATCAAAACGCTCGTCCTTCCGGAGGAACCGAGGTAAGTCTTGGTGTACAGAGGCAAAGCGCCTGACACGGCCACGAAGATTGTAATGTGGTGGAGGGAGATTAAAATGAGCACTTCGGAGAAAGGAATATATTTATAAATAAGTAGGACGGTGAATCGCCTAGTCATCCTCAGAGCCTCAACTTGCCGCTTTCTCATTCTCGCTGGCTTGTTCCCGCCTCGTCACAATCATATCACGCCTTCTAGCCACAAACTGGAATACAGTGAGTGTTGCACAGGAAACAGCGCCCCAGATGATGAGAATGCCGAAGTGAAATCCAACTGCACAAAAGTGAGCAAAGGCAGCCACAAAGCACTTTTGACAGAGATACCCACGTCTGTTCTTGGTACCAAAAACAATGATCCGCGCAGCCTTGGAGAAGTTGTAGAAAGGCATGGCATAGCCATAGCGATAAAATGCCGGCAGAATCTCAATCGGAAAAGCAGAGGAAGCCACGTTAACTAAGCGAAGTGGTCGACAATTAGTGTGGTAGTGACGACAGAATGAGTAACTAGGTGACATACCCATGATCCAAATCAGTAGGAAGAAGGGGATGAACATGACCGTAAGAAGGCTTAGCATCGCCTCTAATGCCAAACCCCTGCGTGGAGAAGAGGTTCCAGCGATGATCCTTGGGGAGCAAGAAGAGTAAAGACTCACACAGCCAACATAGTACAGAAGTTTAATGCCCAGAATACAAGAAAGCCAGAATGACCGAATCTGTTAAATCATGAGTAGGTTAACAAGGTAAAGGATCGGGTCGGGATGACAGAATAGCCTTACTTCCGGTCAACATGGAATTGAAAGGCTAGACTGAGTAAGGAGTAGAACAGCTGTACATTGAATGTCAGCGTGTGGGCGGGAAGTAGACGCTGCTTCACAAACCGAAAGGAGGAAGGATGCTACAAAGACACTGGAAAGACGTAGGGTAACCAAAGAACGGAACTTCAACAGACGGGCCAGGTTCGTGGTTTCGCGGGCACCATGTCCAATCATCTAAACGAAATTCAGCAGTTTACATTTAGAAGCGAAAGTGAGACATACTACTACAAAGAATGACAACAGTAGGAGGAAGAGCAAACCAATAAAGGTGACAACCGCAGCGCTAATGTGAAACTGCATCAGGTGACGACAATAAGGGATTCGAGGTACCGACGTACAGAGGCTGATCGAACGGGCGCAAGTTGAAAAACTGAAATGATATCGGCGCAGTCACCGTTTGCGGTGAAATTTCTAGCAGCTGTGATAGCAGCGGAGAACCGCTGATAGACTGTGCCAACTGTGATGCAAAGCGAGCAGAGACAGCTGTCAGTGGTTCTTCCACCTTCAAACAACAAAATACGTTTTAGATGCTGCAACTCTCTGAACACAACACACAGGATGACTAACAGACGGACGCAGTAAACCGCGGCTGTTAATGAAATCGTTATATGATGTTGGAGCGGAAGATGAGGAGACCTACAAGGCATTTTCATTCCGTGCTTCAACGCCAAAGACGGAGATTGCTTGTGAGCCGTCATATGTTGCATTTGGTGTAGCTAGAGCTGCGTTAAGTCTGTCTGAGGCCCCAGGATTGACTAGAGTCCGTGCATCAATTATCAAACTGGAGGAAAAACAACTAGGTACATACCTGTCACTGCTATCCAAGTCTTTTCTTCCAACACCGCATGCGAGACATCGCTAACGCCGTTAGGAAACTGTTCAACAGAAATGACCGTCCAAGTTATTTTTGAAGCTGCGGTCATCGTGGTAAGTCCAGTAATGACACTTTGGCTGACGAGTCCGCCATCAAAGTCCTGTGTTGTCCAGTTAGTGGTGTTACAAGTGGTGAACGGACATACGTACGACGATCCATCCAGGCAAATTTCGAACCGGTGTTCGATAAAAAGCTCCCCAAAATATCGCGAAGATAGTGAAGATGACGACGGATGTTACAACAGTTCCGCCCATGAGCATCTTCAAATATTGCTTTCGCGCCATGGTCATGGTTGTGTCGTGAGAGAGAAAACTATTCTCATAAAGGCGAGGTTTGGAAGTTGAGTTGGGTGAAGTCTGTTGAGAGTTTGGTTCAGCAGGCTCAGTCGCTGCACTGATTTTCTGCCCATCGAGGGTAGTCCGACTTCGCATTGCATCGCTGTAGTAGGCGTTGCTGAGAGCCATAGTAACACCTCTGGAAAAGAATGCGAGGTCAAGATTCAATGGCGAATGAATAGGTTTGCTTAGTGGCTATATATGTGGCAGTTAAGCTCCTGCTGTCTTGGCGTCATATCAAAACCTGGTGGACAAACTAATAAGGATAGTTGGGACCTATACTGAGTGATGACGAGATTGGATTACGAGGACGTGCTTCTTGTGAGCTTCTCACCCATATAACCGCGGATCCGCACCTTCCGCATATCCGTCAAGCGCTCTGGAGCTCATGCCTGCTTCCAGGTTCATGCCATTCGCTGGCATGAAAATGGGCGCCGCGCTACAACGTTCACGTAGATCAGTGGAATAGATGGTGGACGTGTATAATTCACAATGCCATTATTCTGCGAACATTCCTCTCCAGTTGAGCAAGGCGGATGGGGGATAAGAATTCCTTTTATTAGTGGGTCCTTGGTAGCTGGGACTTTAGAGATGGGACCACCAGTCATTCTACCTTGTGTGAAGCAGGGTTGTGTTATGGCACCTGCTGAGACATAAGATGAAATCTTTTCGATCGGGAATTTCTCTAGAGGTCATCCCGTGCAGGATCTGACATTAACAGTCCAGTATGGAGAGATCCCTAGACCTTTTAGGCCTGGCGTCATACAAGCATTGTCATTGTGACCAATGGCTCTATTGAATTGAATACAATTACGTTGCTATCGAGCTCAAGGGCACTTTCGGGACCATCGCTCCTTCAGTAAACCCTCCTAACGCACCACAGGCGAAGAGATCTAGAGGCCTTGGCGAGATATTATCAGTGGCTCTATATCCTCCTCTTCCTCTCATCCTCTACGTCGGCCAATCAGATGGAGTCCCGGGAGTATGCCAAAAGAGCATACCACTGGTCGACTAAGGCACTCGGGCTTCTCTTGTTGAGCCGTACTCTCCATGCCAACTCGGCTCTTGGTCAATGGCTGAGGATGATATCAACAGAAACAGACTGCACCGACTGGGACGACGCGGTCATGCGAAAGCTTGCTTCTGTCATTGATTACCACTCCGTTCACGGTTCGTCGCATGTTTTGCTCCTTCACTTTGCTGGTCGCCCTTCCCTCTTCAGCTTCCTGTGGGCCCAGTGACTGATGCTCTCCCAGTTCTTCCGCATCCGTGTCTATCGACTCTCCCTGTGCTTTGCGAGGTCGTTCATTCTCGACCTCCTCGGGTGGCCCTATGGTCTCGACGCCCTCACCTAGGAAGCACTTACCGTCCAGTTTATTGCCGAGCATACTCTCATTGTCCTTGACAACGCTAACGGCCTCTTGCTCATGTGTTCATGTCACGCATCCCGTGAGGGACAGCTCCCGATACTCTCTCTGGACAATATTACTGCCGTCGTTGGTACCCTCCGAGACTGGCTCAACCAACTCTAGCAGCTCCGCTCCCCTCATGGCCACTCCATCTGCAGATACTTCGGTGGTGTATTCACCTCTTGCCAGATCGATAACGCCGTTGGCTCAGAGGTCCCAGGATCGCTTCCACGAAGAGCTGTGTTGCGATGACTGATATCCATGATCCCCACGTACGTACGTTGGCGGCCGTTATTCTACAGAACCAGTATGATTCTGGCCTGTCCATCGCAATGCGCCACCAGAGGATTTACTTGCCGATCGGCAGTATACGCCTATTGTGCTTGTAGGGTGGGAATGTGCTACGTGAGTGCCGTCATATTGAGAGTTGACGGCTGGTACATGGTCCCAGAGGATGTTTTCTGGTATTTGGGCATATTCTTGCGCAGTGCTTGCCGTAGTACATAGATGAACTCAACTGGAGTAGGAGCTGTGGAAGACGTGTACCCCCTTTCAACCGTGTATTGTATATCTAACTTAATCCAGTTCTTGGCATCTTCGAGGGCCCGGCGACCAGGATGTCAGGGAGAAGCGTTTACGATACGGTGGTAGTGTTCACACCTTGACCACCGCTCACAGTGACATCACGAGGCGCTCTGGGATGACAATCATAGCCAATGTGATCATCGACCGCGGGGCTGAAAACACCTGCATGAACTCTGACATTCAACCACCGATAAGCGAATCTGCACTGGCTACAATCGATATAGGCACGGAACCATCAGACTCTGGGCACGCGAGCAGTCAGGTGTCAACTACAATCGAGGCCAATCCTACGGACGTTACGCCCTTCAATCACGAGGACTCGTCCTCGGCCGGGCAACTTTTGGTGTTTCAGAATCACCTCATCATTCGAATGACTATAAGTCGTGCTTCAAAATCAAAAGGAAACACCATTGTAACGCCAGTTATGGAACCACAAAGACAGAAGCGGAGACCTCAACGTGTCATGAAAATATGCACTACTCAATCAATTTCGAGATGTAGGCGGCGCATGAGGGCATGATACAATATATCCGATTTCCCGTCGTTCGGCAGAACTCCTGGACTCAATTCTATATCCCGTAGAATCTGATCAATGTACTCTCCAGCACCCGACAGATGTGAAGCGCGAGCGCATGCAGCATGGAGGGCCAGGTAGCGTGGATCGGAGGGAGGATGAGTAACCGGATTAGGACCAATGAACGATATATGAGGGTATAGTCCCCCGAGCAGCCGTGGTTGGGCAGCAGCCAGTCGGTAATGATTAGGAGGATCCTAGAAACATCAGGATGAGCATAAATGTCTGCATGCATTACACCGTTAGACACACGGAAACATCCCCCTCAAGCCAGATTTTCAAGTTGTCGGAAAGTTTGCGGACATCAGGTGCGAGGGTGAGAGCGTTTTCGAGGCGATACAGGCTTGCACCATTGAGTTCAGTAATATCGATCTGGCCGTACAGAGATAGCAGGGCTAGCGCAGATGCTGCATATACCGTCTATATTATGGACAAATTTGTGGATACAGCAGGAAGGAAGAAGTGTTGAATACCTTTTTGCCAGCTTCCAGGTCTCCATCAGTGGTCCGGTCGAAGATATGTGCTACGTCTGTTACTGTGACTTGTCGCAAGCCATCGTCCACTACAAGGTTCGCCTCGATAGAATCATTGTCGAGTCTCTCTGAGAAAACAGCGGTATCCATCGCGCTCGAGTGCCTAGGTATAAGATTGAGATGGGAAGACGGAGCTTCTAGGAAACCTACTTTCGTCTTTGCAATTGTCTTTGCAATTTGGTGACCGGAGGGCGTTGGTGCTGACCCCATTTTTTGTGCATCAAAAGAAGGATCGGAAGCGTGGCGACTTGCAGTCGGGGGATGGCCCTCGTTTCGGCGAACTAGAGGTGCAAATCTAGTGGCTGCAGTTGTATGACAGGTGATAAACGTACAGACACGTAGAAGGTGAACAGTATAGACCTGTGCAAGTGTTTGAAGTCCTTCGTCATTTGCACATCGATTGATTTCCAAAGCGAACATCTTGCGGCCTTCGTCGGTTGGTGCTTCAAGCAGCATGTATCCTAGAAATCGTGCACATGTTAAGACTGTCAGTTGGCCACCCTGTGGTACTTGAGCATATCGGTACTGGAGATCTAGACAGCGCTCATATGCGGAATGAAAAGCAGGCTCGAGGTCTCTCCTGTGCGAAATGGTGGGAAGAGGCTCAGACATTGATGTCGTCACAGGTAACACAAGGGCTGGAGCGCCGGTGAGCGATCTCTTCCAATCGAACAACAACGAGGAAGACCCACCTTGCATTCAAAAGCTCATAGATAATATAAGCAAGTGACAACGGAAATATCGGGGAGTCACACCTGTGAATAGTCACCGACATTACAAGCGCGTTCGATCTTCCTTTGTGGCATTATGTTACTTGTTCTCCTTCCCCTCTCCATGTGGGAGATGCTAAAGGCTTTATGCTGTATGTTTCGTGACCAAGTCCAGAAATATTATTAACTTATTTTAGGTTTTCTGCGCAGGTTATGGGTGCTTGTAGGGACTCATTCCCTAGGGTCCCTAGGGAGGGGAGATCC
>JAEUWS010000102.1:0-36203 GCA_018524945.1 Podaxis sp. C-F-92630
GATCTCCCCTCCCTAGGGACCCTAGGGAATGAGTCCCTACAAGCACCCATAACCACACGATCCAGGTACCCTCTAGGTGTCTACCCACGTCTAAAGGATGACGGGCGCTTACGGGCGCTTAAGCCCATCTGGTAAGTGCGCGCTTAAAATATTCGAATTTTAATTTCTTTTGAGGTATAATTTTTATTTAATTATGTAATTATTCCATGGATGATCCGAGTCTAAAAATAACTCGGAATGCTGATCCGCGCCAGGACTCTGGTGCACCCGCCAGTTCGGCCGGGTAGTGTATATCGAGTAAATCGATATCAGATCAGTCGACCGCATTGTCGATTCGGCTACGTAGAGCGCCTGATGAGTCTTATAAGACGAAACGGGCTGTGTCGAGGCTTCCCCTCGACACCGTTGTGCTCGCGCCGTCTAGTACTCACTGTGTCTTTATTTTCCACTGTGTCCCTGTTAACACCGGGTTGATGGAACGTGGTGGAAAGGATAAAGAAACAGATACTGTTGACGAAGACTAGGACAACAATAATAGAAGCATGGCTGTTGGTTCGTGATCAGCATATGGTCGTGTGGAGGCTGCGGTTGTGTGGATAGATGGGAATGGTATTTGGCCCAACATAATGCTAGTTATTCTGTTTCTTGTACTCTATCATGAATTTGACTTTTGAAGCTGTACTAGTCTGTAAACCAATGGACTTATCTCGCGAAAGTATAGACTCACAGATATGCGATAAGAAATGACGGGATTGTTCTGTTGCTGTATAGGGAGAGGATGGGCCTTACCAAGCGTTGGATCAAGGCATTGAGAATAAGCGAATGGCTGGCCCACTCCTCAAGCCAAGCAAACAGCACATAGGGAATTTCAGCGCTAAACCAAAACCTCCAGAATGGCCTCTCTTGTTATTCTTATTTTGTTGCCTTGCTGGAGACGAAAGTGATAGGATTGGCAGGTAATCAAATAATATCAAAGGAAAGGGAGTCATTAAACTCATCTGTGCTGAGGGTCGCTAGCTCTACAGTGCAAGCCTGCTCTCCTTTCCCAAGATGGAATCTAAGAACATCCACGTTTGATACAGCTTGGTAGAAATTAAACCCGTTATGATCCAAAGTGGGATCCGTCAAAAACAATGTGTGGTCCACGTTGGGATTCTTGCTATCTGAGGCGGTAATCTTACGAATAAGTCCATTATTTCGTGCACCCTTCTTTAAGGTTTAGCCCGCATTGTGCCCAGGCAAATGACTGATCTTACCAAGGAAGAAAACCAGTGCAGAAAATGCACAAATCCGGTTGGCGCTTCATGTAGGCCACTGAAGTCAAAATGTTCCAGCTCGGCAACCAAACTAGGAATACCGATGTCAGCCACTTGGCAACATGCCACCCATCCAATTCTTATAGAGAACCTCGTCAATGCGCTGAGTATCCTCTCTTGTTCATGGAGTACCCCAATCCATTTCAACGCGGGAAATAGAAGATGTCTTAGGTCTACTGAGATGGTCAGTATTACATTAAGGTAGACCACTGCAGACCTCACGGGGCTCCATCCGGGAAGACAGGATCGCACGTTTATGCCACCGGAGTGAGTGAACTGCAACGTCGTAGTGCACTGCGGGTTCGTTCAGGGAGAAAATCCCTGATCGGCGTGGATTCCTGAGAAAGTCCTCAAACGAAGCATGATAGAAGTGGATAGGGCTCTGATGGGCATCGGACATCTGGGGAATGTGAAGCACAGAGTGCAGGTTCTGCAGGGAGCGGTAGAAGGCAGTGCGGTCAAGGCACAGGAAGTTGGCTTGAACTTGAGCAGAGAGACTAAACTGAGGGTATACAATGGAAAGACCAAGGATACGCATCGTGGTTAGGAATGTCTCCCTGGGAATGTCCTGGATTATCTGGCGATATAAGAGATCGAGGGCATGTAGTGGGTTGACTGCGCCGGGAACATCAAGGCCGCCAAGAAACCTCATACAAATGTCGAGTTGGCCAGCGGGATCGCTCCGGTGCCAGTCGCCCACGAACCTGGTCAGAGTCCAGGCGAATGCAAAGAGGCCAGAGGAAGCCGTGGCAATACGCCGCAACTGTGTCTCTGACGGCCAATTTCTGTCAAGGCGATCGTGGTACCTCTTTTGAATTTCCTGGAACGCTTGTCGAAGGACGAGGGATACGTCACGTTGAGCCTCAGTGTCGTCAATGGGGAGCTCCTCGCGTTTGCAGTGAATGTGGAAGTCCGGCTGGGCCAAAATGGATTTTAGATGCCATTCCGGACGACTACAAATCATCCAGAGGGTTCCGTTCATCAATCTTGCGTTGTCACTAATGAGCTCAATAAGTTCGCATTGCGCCTCCTTGCCTTTGCACTCATCCAATCCATCCAAGACTATTAAAAGCGGCTGTTGGATACAACTCGCATTTTTAGCCGCAAGAGTTTGGAACGGCTCGACGATGAGCTTCTTGAATTGAGAACGCCGATTCTTCTCTAGAATTGTGGAATCATCAGCGAGGGACTGCGTGAGGGCGTGTTTGTAGTCTGGGTATTGGATGGCGAGCTGGTAAGCAAGTGTGGGGATAACCCGATCCGGATCGTTGCGACGGTTCTGCCTGGAGAAAAAGAAAGCAGCACCAAGGTGACCTGCAGCCTTAAACTCCTCAGCAATGGTCTGTGCGACTGCAGACTTTCCAACTCCGGCGGGACCTAAAATCCAGAGTATTCTCCAGTAGCGCCGAGGGTCGGCAAACCAATCAGCTATGCGCCCTCTGAGACTTTTGCGAGTGTTCGGGTGGCATTTTGGCAGTGGGTCTCGAGCAGAGGAGTCAACCTCGGCTCCGGGCATCCTCTTCTGAGCGAGAAGCTGTATCACTGGAGTGAACGTAAAGACAAAACGAACAATATAACATGCTAGAAGACATGCCTGTCCCGCCAGAGTTGAAGACCTGAGATACCATGCTTGGGTTATTAATGACGAAATGATGTGCGTTGGAGAAGAAGCCCGGCATTGAAGTGTCATTGGCCAGTTGCTCTGTGCAGTATCAGTCACCTGCATGGCAAATTTGTCATCTACGGACCTGTACAGCTGTCCGCGTGGGTGGGACTGGTGTCATTAACGGGACTGGATGCATCGTCTGATGTGATTACGCTAGCAGCCGCCGCTGTAGATGGCATCCAAAATGCACTCGAGACAAAGTCTGAGCCCCCCGCCGACGTTTGGTACCGTTTGAGGCGTGAGACGAGGGACGTTATCGTTTCCAAAAGCATCGACGGAGGTAAGATGGAAGCAGGAAGAGAAGTTGTCAAGTGCCTCTCTATAAAACGAGTCAGATGCTGTGTTTTGATGGGTGGATCCGGTCACCACAAAATTCACGGCAAGGAAAGAATAGACTGATATAATCAGTCGGGTACTTGCCCCAAGTTCCCCCCTTTTAGCTACCAGGCTTGCGCGTGGTGTGCGTGGGCTAAACTGGGAGTCCGCGTCTTAGAGGACGATAATTTAGCAGAGAATGAGGTGTCAACGTGGTTTGATAGCGATACATCTAGATGATACAATACTGGCGGACTATAGGGCAGTAGATAGGGATAAGTTGTCGAGGCCGGAGCGAAATGAGCCTAATTGAAATTACGACCAGAGGAGTCTTCAGCGGAGCAGCATCTGTGATGGTGCCATGAAACCAAAGTATCAGCAGGGGAAATGATGATATAACACCGCGCCATGCCCGATGTTGTGATTTCTTGTGATTAGAGCTGCTTCCCTCCAACGAGAGAACGCATATAATGAGGGCGTGTGACTATGGATACAAGAACCAAAGACGCGCAGGGACAGATTGTCATCGGGTTTATGAAACTGGTTGAAGCACGAATTTGAAGGGATAGGAGAGGAAGAGTTACTAACATTGCAGTGTGGCGCTAAGCGGGGACGGAGGTGTCATGCCACGTCTAAGGATAGGCAGTGTCCAAAAGGAGAAGAGTTGAGGAAGTGCGTGCATAAAGATGTGGACAGCCGGTATGGTATTAGAGAAACACTTGTCCTCTTTTCGAGAAGAGAGCGGACTAAGGTGCATTGAAATCCTCGACATTGAGCTAGATGGCATTACAGACTATTCGAAATTTTCGGGTTGCCAGCTCTATCAAGTTTCGTCGTCGGAGATTGCAGTATTAGACGCCCATTGACACTGTTCTCTTTCATTGCGAAGGGAATGATTGGATCCACTGGAGCACGGAGATAAAACAGTAACATGAAACGTTCTTCCAAATAGGAAGATTAGCCTTGACGATTCGATCAACAAGTCGGCGTACAAGTGTAAAGAGGAGGTGAAAGTCAAGAGGGACTTGCGGAGGCGTGATGGAAAAGTATGTGGATTGCTAACTTACTCAAAACTCCACGAGAATAGCATAAGCTCGTACATACAAAGCCTGATATAGACATTGCAAGGATCGTGCTTGGCGTAACGATGTCCAAGCTCGGAACTGTGGAAACTATGCGGGCTTCCGGGCCTTCAACGGCAGCAGCATCATCAAAGCCAAGTCAGTGGATGCCGTTGTCCTCAGCGACGTTCCGGAAGATGGGCGGAGGATGGCAAAAGCAAATCGGGTAAGTGACTACATATAAGTAAAAAACAAAGTCCTGTGAAAAAAGAAAAGATGGGTCAGGTGAGCCCTCGAGCACGTGACAATGAGCTCTTGCGAGTGAGATGCGCCCGGCTTTCCTTCCCTCTAGCTCAATCTCACCCCCAACTGGCGAAAAACCACAGCTCGCTACCGATATTCGAACTCCTACAAATGAATTCCTCCCCTCCAGCCCAACAGTCTCTTTCGGCGATGATGCCTCTCACAAAAACGGCGATCTGTCTGAACATCAATCACCCATTCTCGAGGAAGCCTTGTGCATTGAACCGTGTTTCTCTATATCGGATAACCCCGCGCATTGAGCGCTCCAGATGACATTCCACTCAAGTTAAATGGGCCTGGAAATACTGCTGTCTTGATTCTCCCACTGCATCCGCCTTCCTCCCTTGATGAGTATCGTAACTGGACATTTGACAACCTCGGCCTCGCATTTGCTTAGGGAGGGATCTCTGTCCGTAGAGGGTCCTGGTGTGAACCCGATAGTAGTGATCACGGTCGTTTCTTCGTTCTCCCGGTATCTCGACAGCCCTGTGCCAACGTCATCTTCGTACATCGTTGGACCGATACTACGTGGAGTTTCTGTTGACATTTCCTAGTCCCAGGCGTCGCATTCTACTACCGTGAAATAAGGGTGGTCGTTATGATATCTGCACAGACCGCAACTTTTGATACCATCGACATGATAAATATGACTGAGGATGGATCCAGTTACGTGACCCTTTCTTCAGTCCCTCAGGTATGTACTCACTTTATTGGTAGATTGTTCTTTATTCGAAATGTTGGGATACCCCCGAACACACGCAGTCTACCTGTTGAACCTCCCGGATTCCGGCTTCCCTCGAAGCGCCTCATAAATTACAGTTGATCGCTTCTAGATCGGAGCTGCAGAAAGTGCTTCTCCCCCGTCATCAACACCATCACCGCCGGCGACTTCCCGAAGTACCCCATCCACTACTTATGTCAGTATTGACCTCGACAACCGCAGGCGTCACGCGTACTGGAGGAAGTAGTTGACGTCGGAGGGTACCACTAACTCTGCATAAAACATCCTCGTTGGACTCGTCCTCTGCCGCTCCCAGACAGACGGGCAGCCAACTATCAGACAACGGGCAGAACATTCCCGTCGACGCTATCTTTGGTAGGGAATTTGGTGGGGACTTTGCGTTCATAGCTAATCACTTTGGCTCTATGGTTCTGGCGTTTGTAGAAGCGGGAAAGGAGGAAGGAGGAGGGATTTTACCGAGAAGAGGGGGTTCCATCCGGCCGTAATGACTTTCTTACCACCTTTGAGTTGACACGCGTGACCACGGTCAATTTCGTCGTCAACTCGCAGAGTAGACAAACCCACCTATCAGCGTTTGGAATGCGAGCGCTACTTCGCAATTTGAGGCCGGTGGCCCCTTACCGGGAGTGGACGCGGGGCCACTTTCAATTCGAGGGACTACCCCTCGTTACGAACAAATTGCTGAAAGCGATTCGGGTGTAGTACTTAGCCATCCTAGCCTAGGTGACGACATGTCAATCCTGAGACAAAGAGATGGACAACCCGTTATGAACATTGAACTGTTGGATTGTCCGCTTGTGAACTGCAGTTGTAATGTTGCATCACCCGAAGTCTGTACAGTTGCCATTTCTCCGTGTTGTCAACCTGTTATATAGCTCGAAGTTCCCAAACGGAACAGCGTCGCATAACTCGGAGGCCGAGATAAGAACTTAAGAAGTTGCTAACGAGGTACGTCATTGCACAAGGGCAACACGGAGTTGCTTCCCGACGAAATCCCCTCAGCAAGGGCAAATGTCATGGTGGGTTGATATGGCAGAGCTCGGGGTGTGTGGGGGTATAAAAGCGATGGAGGTTGTGAGTTACGGGATGAGAGAGGAGACATCTGAGTGCCTGGATAAGAATACTTCGGTGGAGATAAGAGAACAATAAGGATGGTAAACACGTGCAACGACGAGAAGGGGGAGTCGTGGGAAAGGATGACCTGATTGAGCATAAAGGGAGAAGTCGAGGGTTGCTGGCCATTGTCGATGCCTCCCAGACGAGGACATGACGAGAAATCCTCAAAAAATCATATTCCAAGGCCTCCAAACGCTTTTATTCTCTTTCGCTCCTCCTTCATCCGCAGTAACCACGTCCCCGGCAAGGTAGAGGGTAACCATTCCACCCTCTCAAAAATCATTGGTATCTACCCCTCCGTCTTCACAACACAACTCATCTGACCCACCCAGGCCTCTGCTGGAAGGCCCTCTCACCGCAGGAGCGCCAATCATGGGAGGAGAAGGCTCGCATCGCCCAGGCAGAGCACCGCAACCTCTACCCGGACTGGCGCTGGACCCCAGAGGCAAATGCTCTTGGAAAGAAACGCGCCCGCAAGTCCAAGAAGCAACAAGACCAGGCAGAAGACTCCTCCCTGGACGATCCAGAATCCTCCTCCAGGCGCAAGCCCAAAACCAAGGACAAGGGCAAGGCACGCGAACGCTCCCACGACAAAGACGACCTCGACGAGGACCTCCGCGTTGCCAAGATCGCCGACCTTGTCAAGGAGGGAAAGACTGGTGCTGAACTCGAAAAGGCCCTCGAACAATGGCAGGCAACATTAACACCAGCAGATCCCAGACCCACCAAGAAACGTCGAATCAGCCGTAAACAGGACCCTTCTTCCGAGCCCTCTTCCACCCCGCGTCCCACGAATGACGCCACACATACCGAGTCCCCCTCCCAACCTTCCTCCTCGTCCATCCCCGCACCTATATCTCCCTCTTCTAGTACCCCTTCCGAGCCTCCTCGCATACACGTGTTCAGGCGCTCTCCCTCCGACCCTGCCCAAAATTCCGACCTTCCCCGTCTCACAACCCAATCTGCTTCCCTCATCACACAGGATGCTTCTCACACACCCTCTCCCACACTTCCTTTCTACAACTCTCATCCTACCGTGGAAACCAACAACAACCCCTTGACCACCCTAACCTGGTCTGAAAATACCACCCCCGCCTCCTACCCTGCTTCTCAGCCCTCCTATTCACAGTGGTGGCCCTCCACTCCCTCTGCCCCTTCTTCGTCTCCGTTTGGAACTTGCTATGAAACTCCAGACATAACTACGGAAGGCCTGGGATACGAAGGAGACACCAACTTTGATCGAGAGTACGCCGAGGTGAGTATTCATTACCACAATTGGTTCCAATGCTCACCACCTCTCCCCAGCAATTTCAACAAATACCCCAATCACACAGCGACTCCGAAGATCGTCAATGGACGCGAAATACCGGAAGGAATGGGCTCTGTATCGTTGTCAACGACCCTCTACGAGAGTGTAATGACTCTCCTATCGCCAGCTCTCCTCCTACCTTCCCTCCTCCCGTCGAAGTCGCCTCGCCCCCCGCCATTTCTTCATCCCCTAGCACCACCTTTTTCAACTCTGATGGTACTTTGTCGCCAGTCAGTGCTGCTACTGCCTTCATCCCATCCACTTATTCGTCCTTGACCGGCTGGGCCGGCGAATACGTAGATCACCCAGGCGTGTCGCCAAATCCGTCCGCGTCCACAGGATGGTTCAGTCCAAGCTGGCAGGGTCCTCAGCGAGCGTCGACGTCATGGGGTCAGCAGAGTGATATACCGGAAAGTTCTCGCCCAAACACCGAAAGTTCCCACCACCACAAAGCACCCTATCTGGAACAGCCGTCCTTACGCCTCCAACCACCGCCACCCGTCACTGTCCTACATCAACTCGCTTCCACTTCACATCCATCCTCCGTTTCCCAGTCCCGATAGACCTAGACCCATCGCGTCGTGCTTCATTTGGAAATCAACACATCAACATCAAAAGAAACCGACTGAGTATCTTTTTTTCTCGTCGGTTAATTGTGTCCTTCGTCTTCACCCCGCACCCGCTTTTTTGCTTGTGCTCCCATGTGTATTATATTCGTTTTCGCACTTCTTTTCGGTTCTTTCGGCAATTCATTCTACACTCGTTGCATTCGATTCCATCTGTACTATGTTTCATAATCCCATTGTTCACGTTGTACCTATATATATCCTTTTGGCTCTTTGTGGCCTCTGCTATTTATTCTCGGTATATCTTTGTATTAGTATTATCATTTTTGTTGCATTATTTGCTTTCTCTAATCTCACCCAATAAATGCTCCCCTTTGGATTAGGATTCTAAATCACTCGTCACGTGCCGGCAATCCTGGTGAGGAATGGACACCGCAGCCTTCTCCCCGCTCCATCATGCACAAAGTTAACCGCCCGATGTACACGACGATACATGGACCAACCACTTGGAAATTAGCTCTTGCTCGCGCGCGCCACAAATTAAGCCCTGATAGTCCTTCTGCTACCCTGAATTCCTATCATAACCCCGTGAATTCCTCCGGTGCCAATCCCCAGACTCTCCCGAATCTAGTCTGTCCGACGAATGGAAATTATACGCTCACGTGGGCAGCCTTTGGGTCGTTTAAACTTCTCACAAATGCAGCCGGAAAAAGGCCGTGATAAAGAGAAGAGTCATACACATGGCAATCCCAGCGAATTTATCTTCAAGCATTCCTTCAAGGCTTGAATCATGAGGCTCATGTTCCTGTTCTGGACATCTATGCACACATATACAAGCCACAAGACTACAAATCGCGTGTTTGTATGCTGTAACAGGCCTCAATCATGGTATTCGGATTAGGAGATACATTGTCACTTGTCCGCCCACTCGTCCTTTCATGGGTGAGTACGATCATGAACCTCAACCTCCTCGTCGTTCTTCGGCTCATCCATACCCCCATGTGTGTATATGGGCACCATGTAAGGGGTCAGACGCTACCAGCCAAATGAGAATAAACCAGCACTAGGATAGTATAAAAGACTTTCTGGAGGGAGAGGTGATGCCTCAGATCCCGCCAATTCGCAATGCAACACTTCACAGTATTGATTCTTTTCCTATTCATAACCCTTGCTGCCCCGCAGCAAATCTGGGACATCGTACGTCGTTTCCGTCCCAAATATGCCGGTTTAATGACTGTCAGTACAGTGGCAAACGACGTGGGACCGTTCGCAACTCTTCAACTCCATCAGTCTAGGGACGTCTCCTATCAACTTCAGCTCTCCAGGGTCTATCGGAGATGCTGATATCTCAATTGACGACACCTCTTTCTTTCAATCCATCGCAGGTTTCGGAGGAACACTCAGTAAGTTAATCTCTTGTCTTTCATAAACGTACACCCACCTGCTCGGTAGCTGATTCTTCTGCTCTCACATTGAATAATCTCAAGGTATCTATATTTTCCCTCGTATCGCCACGAATACTCATGATCGGGGCACAGAGCCGTTACTCAGCGAACTATTGGAACCTCCTCCAATACATGTTTGATCCTACAGATGGCGCCAACGCAGCCGGCCTCAACTATATACGTGTCCCAATTGGTGCATCTGACTTCTCAACCTCGCGTATGTGCAATACCCCGGTGTTTCATCCGCGTATTATGCTAAGGTGTTCGCAGTCTATAGCTTGGACGACACGAGCGGTGACATAAGTTTCTCCAAGTTCAACATTACCCGCATCCCTTCTTACGTCTTCAGCGTACTGAAAGACATCAAGTCCATCAATCAATATGCCAAAATCCATCTTGTACCGTGGTCTCCGGTGTGTTTCCTCTTACCGAACATGTCAGTACGTTACTAATATCCCAAAAGCCCGGTTGGATGAAGACAAGTGGCACGATGAACGGGGGATCGATACAATCCAATTATGTTGGCGTCTGTAAGCCTCTCTTCACTCACAACCTCGATATGGAATCTGAGTCAAGGTAGACCCTTTGTATCTCCTGAAGGCTGTTCAAGGATTCGCAAACCAAGGAATACCAATCTATGCTATCAGCATACAGGTATGCTGGTTGTATAATGCCACTGGTCGAAACGTACTTCATGGTGTTATCTTACAATAGAACGAGCCTCAAAACAGTAACCCGACCTATCCAACATGTACCATGACCCCCGATATCGAAGGTCAGGTCGGTGCGGGCCTCAGGACTCTTCTCAACGATAACGGCTTCTCGGGCGTGAAAATTGTGGGCTACGAGGTATCCACCCTTCTTCTCCCATACCAATTATGATCTTGTTCACTTGTATTTGTATAGCACAACTGGGATACGGCTGGTCAATACCCCGTTCAGCTTGTATGATACCCCCTATACGTCATGATACGCTGACCCCACCGAATTCTCACCGAGGGGCCTTTTATTTATAGATGCAAGCGGATGGGGACTCCTTCGCAGGAGTCGGTTTTCATTGCTACGCTGGATCCGTCTCAAATCAGAATTCCTTTCTAAACGCCTTCCCATCTAAAGTACGTATTTTTTCTTGAAAGTCGAAATCGGCCTCCTATAACGACAGTTAGGAAATATATTTCACGGAATGTAGCGGAACGTACGGCTCTGATTGGTGGAGTGATATTAAGGTGTGCCCGTTTCACTCTTCTGCGGCGCTTTTTTCCCATTTCGTCTGATACATCTCCTAGTGGTATCTTGACAACCTGTACGAATGGCGCTTCTTGATTTCCCTATAGGTGATCGCCCCTAACGCACTTAACGCACTCTTCCAGATGGGTTGGAAGCATCAGTCGTGGTTCTCGAAGTGTAAGCTTGTGCGTTGTTCATATCTGGAAAACAACATGAAACGTGCTTGTAGGGTTTGATGTGGAATATTGCCCTAGACGGTAACGGCAATCCTAAACTACCAGGAACAAACAGTTGCGATGGTCCAGGCTGCAGACCTCTAGCCACCGTCAACTCGGACGGAAGCTGGAGTGTTAATCAAGAGTGTTCGTTTTCATTTCATCTCATTAGCATTCCATACATATCCAAATGTCAGTCTATGCCATGGCACAAGCATCCAAGGCCACTATTCCAAAGGACAGTGGAGGTCCATTCGCTCAACGTATAGGAGTCAACGTAGGAGGCTCGTTATCATGGGCACTAAGGGTCTCTGCCTTCGTAACAGGCAGAGTCTCGTCAAGTGATTGGCTTCGCTACTCCATCGTTGTTCTGAACTGTAAGTAGGATCTAAAGGTCTTCACTCCTTAGGCATTCGCTGATAATGCCGCACCCGTCTCAACCCGCACTTGCCATCCAGGGGATGACAATACCAACGGAGATTGGAACCCAAGTCCTGTTCGAACGACGATTGAATTTCGAGGCATGCAGGTGAGCCTTTCATGTTTCAGTGAGCTTTACTTCTTCGCTTAGCTGACGTGTGATGTGCCTTTGTGCTCTGGTTCCAGGCAACTTATACGTTCCCGGTTGGTGTCACGACGTTGTGGTGGTTTGCGCCTGCTCCCTAGGGCTTCACAGGTGCCTGTAAGCTCAATGTAACGATTGTCTGGAATATGTAATGAAATTGAAAGTCTGGAAAACTACTCAAGTTTCTTTCGTTCCTCCAAGTTTCTTCAAGGAATACTGAGAGCCGCCTAGAATGGACTCTCCTCAGTCTCTAGCAAAATTAATACACCGAACAGCAGCCATGATTACTCAATCCGTACAGCATACCTTGAACACGAGGGGGACATGGGTCTTCGCAAGGTCTTCTCTTTGGAGCATGGGTCGGCTTAGGGGCGTGGCCGACCCTGTCATTCGGCGTATCGGGTTCTGCTTATTTTCAGAATTACATTTCTTTCGAAGAGATCGAAGGCGCCATTCTCTCTACACGACATGGCTCTGCAACGAGCTATGGCTGCTATCTGACCCAAACGCCTTAGGGTCTGTCGTTATGCATGGGAGAACATCCTGTGAAATATAAGTCGCTCAGGGTCCTCTCCTGTTATGGATCAGGGCGACATCAAGCAAACGCCCTGGTTCTTGACACAGTGGACCCTGCGTCTTTTCACAAGTCTTTCGCCTTCGTTGGGGAAGGCCTTGACACGCTGCCGATTTTTTACCTCATATCGCAACGAGGAAGCCTATAATTCGGCTATTCAATAGTCAGCTGGCGCGTGCATCACGGTATGACTGTGTTAAACAATTCTGAGAACACGACGCAGCGCTCTTCATTCACCAGCGATACAAATTCTGCATGCAGCTCCTTTTCCCGCGGCGGCTGCGCTAGAACCGCTGTGCGCATCAAGATTGGGTGTTACGAGAACGTTGCCTCGTTCCTCCTCCCACCATCATGAGCTACTTTTTTCAGGTCGTATATAAACCTCTTGCTGGTGAGCTTTACCTCGACATTCACCGTCCACCCATCGACTTACTCTGTGCTGTAGCTAACAATGGCATCTTACTTGCGAAGCATCTTCTGGGGTCGTGATTCCTCCAGCACGTCCAAGTCGAGCAACCGACACCGTGACGCGTCGCTCTCCATCAGCACTAAGTCGCATTCGCACTCGCGCTCGCGCTCTGAATCACCTACGACGTCTTCACCAACAAAGGCCAAGCATCTCAAGTATCTCTATGCAGAGCCTGGGGGAGTTCCACCTGCGCCAATCCAGTCGACCAACCGCGAGCGGAGCAATAGTTTGACCGCTGCTCGTGCCAATGCACCATCGCCGTTGCGGTATACCTACGACTCGAGCGCTACGCGGGGAGGCCACAACGGACATCCTCACGTTCCGACGCATCATACTAGCCATTCGCTTGACGGGTCGAGTTCAAAGGTCCCCTTGTACCGTACCTCCAGTCACAAGGTTGGAGAACGACGTAAGCTCGATTTATTCCCCCCAATGACTAGAGTCTCATGTACATGCAGCTGCCCTAACACAGCATCCGGGCTTTAATGCTACTAGTTCCTTTGGGAGTGTTCGGTCATCCAATCAATCTGTCTATTCGGCCGGCCACAGCCCACATCGCTACGCTCCCTCACGCAACTCAAGCTCCGGTAGTGTCGCAACGCAGTCGACCGGCCACGAGCCCAAGTCGGTGTTAAAGCACAATGTCCAAAATGGGGACCATTCGAGAAGTACCCGCCGTACGTCATTATTCTCTTCCGTTTATCACCTTTTTACACAATCATAATTCCTGGTATCTACCAGATGCACATGTTTCGTTTCAAAACCCGAACCGGCCAACGTCAGTCCATATGCATCCACTCCTGAGCTATGGCCGGATCCATCGCGCCCCTATTTCCTACGACGTCATCTTTCCGCCTTCCACTCGTACTATTGTCGACCGTCATACCCATTCCCCCATTCCCCCCTGTACCCTCACCCAGCCCGCTACTGAACCTCCTACATACAGTCGTTTTATCTTGAGATGTGAGAAGTTCCCTTGGGAGATCATAGCGACAACTGGAGGCGACTCATTAACTTCCGGGAGCATGAGTCGTGCATCCGGGAAACGGTTCTATATCGGTTCCTCATCGCCTGGGAGGCCACGTTCGGGTTCCACGAGCTCAAATGGGTTTCCGGAGGCAGTCACGAACCTCGATGTTCTCCATGCCATTCATGTTACCCTCTCGGCCCGTGTTACGCAGGCGGAATGGGATTCTTTGGGAAGTGGAAGTCGAGCTCAGCGAAAAGCTACGAGAGCGTATGAGAAACGATGTACGGATATGGGTGGAGGCTGGGGTGCTGGTGTACGGAGGGTCGACTTCTTGGGAGGTAAGACAAAGCTAGTTGGTATCGAGATAGCATCAGAGAAAATAGGAGGCGAACCCGTTGCTGTCGGAAAGCTCGTATTCTCCCGTCCTTAAGGCGCTTCATTCTCTCATTTTCCTCTTCTCTTTCTCTGGGGTTGCGTGTTCTATGTATGCCCATACACATGCCTTCTGGGACATTTCCGTTGGGGTAATTGTACATCTTCGCATAGTTGCTTTGTGATTACGTTCGGACTAGGGAATTTATTGTTGGTTACATGTGTTTATTACGCTACCATTATCTTGTGTGAAGTGTCCGGTATACTGATACGCTACAACGTGCAGGGATACAGATACAATACAAATAACGCTACAGTCCCACGGGATTTACAAAAGCCGATGGATACAGGAGGTGACGAAGAATGAAGTGGGTATCGAAAGGGAACAAACCAAGTCCGGACGTTCCGGCTGCAGCCGAATTCCCTGAGCATCATCGCATATAAACAAAACAAGAGCTGCGATCGGGGCTTAGTTGAATTGCCATAACCTTCGTATGACCACAAAGTAAGTCAACTCTCTGGAGCTGGCCGTTGGCTCGGGGTCCTGCCCATTGCTTGGCAGTGGCCATTACATCACTAGGAATGTTGTACGTTTCGCTAGGGTCAAGAGGTGCGTAGTACAAGCCATATATTCCTGTTAAAATATCTTGGACAGTGATCCCCGCAGGATTTTGTATGGAGAGAGACCACGCCCCGGGCCCAACTTGAAGATTTATCTTTGAAAGTGAGGGCGTGAACGCTGGTTTGATGAGATCCTGTGGTTTCAGTGCCTGAAGCATTGGCTGCATAGATATATCTATGCCAATAATGGCATTCACTGTATATATATATCCTATTAGCAAATCCGATTCACATAAACGGAATCAAGCGAAGTGCCCACCTGAAGAACACTGATTGAATGATGTAGAGACGGTTCCCCATGATGACACAGAGCTTGGGGAGTTGGGGACCGGAAAGGCGGAAGTATAGGTATTCGCATACGGCATCATACTGGGTCAACCAATGAGTCACTTAGCTAAGTCGGGGTGGGCGGGCGGGGAGGTCGAGTAGAGCCTCATGGGAGCGGGGCCCTTAAATAGAGTGCGTCGGTTGGGTAGCGCGTGCTGGAAGAAATTGTCGCGACTGGGGACGAAAACGGATTAGAAGGCGGGGGTAGAGTCACCCCGCCCCGCCCTCCTTTCCAAAACTAGGCTACAATGCGCTTTCTACGAATTCCGCTGGAACAGCATATCCATATTAGGTTAACAAAATGGGCACCGACTCGCGGTTTGATGGCGGCATGATGGCGGCAATACCTTTATTAGCTTAGAATCAACCGTGCGACTTTTAAATCCCTTGATGGATGTTAAGCATTTGGCGCTAACAGCTCATAGTGTCAACAAAGGCTGCTATCCGAGTACGAGTTAGGAAGCAGCAGCTTCTTATGATTTGCTCTGACTCAGTATTCTTTTGCTCCGTTGAGAAGGAAGTGGTCCCGCTGTCGCGACTAATACATTCTGATTGATCTCGATATGAGCATTTTTCGGTGCGAGATTATCGACAAACAAACATAGTGCTAATACCTGCAAACATTCACTAGCCGTGGCCAAAGGCGCCCCCTTCCCTCCAAATATCACCCGAGATACCCGAAAGCATTGCCCACTTTTTACTAGGGGAAATAATGTAGCGCCATCTGCGTATTACTCGTGCTTTTGGACATGCAACCTCTGGATCGAACGAGTCATGAACTCCACGGCTCATCAACAAAACCTAGGACTGGAACGTTAATGGGCACTTAATATGCTGTTGTTTCTTCATGGGGAGCTTCTATAGGCGCTAAAGCAAAAGCGCAGTTCAAACTTTTATAACTCCATCACAGCAACGCATGACTCGAGCCAGAGGAGAGTATGCTATCGTGTCTCCTTACGTAGTTGCATGTTGGGCTTGTTATACCCGTTACTTGCGAAGCCTTGAGCTCACCCGTTTGGCCTTTTCTGGTTTACCGAAAAATTCTCTGTAGCCTGCTCTGTGATGATCGTACCATACAGGCAGAGAGTGCTTGACAGGGACAGTCGTGCTTACAATCGCGTACCGCTACTGAAGCTTGACATATATCTCGGCGAAGCCGTTCATCCTCAGGGCCAATGACTTCGACCCTGGAGCTGATCATATAAACAGAGTACGGGTACAGCAAATGAACAGCGCACCAGACTCCGTTAAGAAATAGGCACATCTAGATTCCACGAAGTCGTCAATCATAGTCTACCAGGTCCTCTTGGCCCTTGTATTTCGCCATCCATCCTTTAATTCCACCGGACAAGACATACGCCTTCGAAGAGGAATATCCGACGGAATCGAGGTAGTCCTGATACCTATGACAATTATTCTTCGGTCACCAATCAGCGTGTCAGGAATACGAGCGTCTCACCATCCCGCACAACGTGGGCCACGTCCATTGGAGCTCTGGCAGTAGAAAATGACCTTTTCGCTGTCCTTGAACCGCTCAAAATAACTTGGAGCGTCATCGTAGAAGGTTTGAGCTGGACATTGGAAGCTTCCGCGAACATGGCCACCCTACAATCCCGGAATGAGCATGGTGGACCACAGCGAACAAGACAAGCTTACTGCATGGTCATTTCGTCGGACGTCCACAACTACAAAGTCCTTGCTAGATTTCATTGGATCTCGAATAAGTGCTGCTACCTCTTCGGCTGTCATTGCCTCGGGTGATGACTTGACGGTAGGATAAGCGTCCCACCAATTCTTGAGGACCGTCGGGGAGATAGCCTCTGAAGGGGTTGAAGGTTTGCGAGCCGAGATCTTATATGAGGCTTTGACAATCGTTAACAACAGGAGCCAAAGTACTTATAGTAATCAACAAGCCCACCAATGAACTCGTTCGGATTGACAGATGGTTTGGCCTCTGCTCCGCCTAGAGCAGGCAATGAACGGTCACAGTAGCTTGGACCCTGCCGCTGAGAGCTCGAATAGTAAACGCTTGCATCGGCACCAGTATTTATAATTGATATTTCTATACAAAATCGAGTTGATGCGTCAGTGCGCAAGCGAAGCTGGAAGTGGGTACGCACCTTTGAATCCAGCGTCCTGCAGCAGCTCCTTGTATTCTGTCTTCGAGATGGCTCCTGACACGCAATTAACGTAAAAGCCCAAATCGTCCCTTATCTCGTTTGGAATATCCCGGACCGCGACAATCTGATTCGGCGAGGTCAGAAGGCTGGGGTTCCTACCCGCAAGGTGGCTTACATCACTGAGGTGGACCCTTCCCCCAGGCTTGAGAACACGATAGGCTTCCTTCAGGATAGAGCCCTTAGCAGTTCCCGGCAAGAGGTTCAATACGCAGTTCGAGAGGATACAGTCGACAGACGAAGATTCAATAGGGAGCTCCCCAGTGAGTGACGCTTGAACAAATGCTACTTGAGGGGGTTTGACTCCTTTTGTCTTCGCGTTTCGACGTGCGAGGTCAATCATGTCCTACTCGGGAGTCAGATCCTCGATAGAGGGCAAAGATTAACAGATACCATGCGCACCTTTGATCCATCCAAACCAACGACAATACCCGTCGATCCAACTCGATCAGCGGCTAAGAATACATCAAGCCCGCCTCCAGAACCGAGATCGAGGACGGCTTCACCCTGGCTCACGGTTTGGAAATAGCTACATCGAGAACCGGCTGGCGCGCACCGGTTGAAGAGCTGCAATAGCGACTGGATTTCCGCAGCTCAGGCCTAGATTTGCCGTTTCGGGTATGTTGGCGAGTTGTTCTTGGGTATATCCGACTGCGGAAGCAACTGTGGTCGAATCTAGGAAACGGCAGTCAGAGATGAGCAAAAGCGATGAGTGTTGGACATACAGGTAGCATCTGAGCCAGTACGTGCACGCTCACTATACACAGCGTCCACCGCTTTCGTGATATCTTCGGAGGTCGTCATTGCTGTGGTTGTAAGTATGTCGATGGGCTGTGATCAATAGCAGGCGTGAGAATCCAACAAATTGGGAAACAAGTGGCGTACTCGCTCTTAACAGCAACTGAGGACTTTATAAGCCCTCATCCTCTTACCGCTTGTTTTCTCATTCGTCTCGACAGATGTGTCTCAAGTTCTGCCCCAGGAAAGGCTCAGACAGGCCCTCAGCAATGTCAAGTAACAACACCCTTCGCCACAATCATCACGCTCGATTTGCAGACGAAGCGCCCCGTCAATCCGGCCCTGGGCGCGATAATGATCCATATCATCGTGCTGATCCGCATCCTATCCCACAAGAGCAGCCACGAAGCCCAGATGGCTCATCCAGCCCATCCAACTCACGTGTCCCACATAATAGCTCACCCCACTCATCCAATTCAGCCAATCGCTCAAATCCGCCTGTGGATCACCCCTGCAAGTTTAACAGACTCTCCGCGGGCTGCTGCAGATACAGCATGGCCCCAAACCCTTGTTGCTGCAGTCTAAGTGCTCCGCCAACATGCTCTCCCCCAAGCTGTAATTGCCACGAACGCCTTCTCTGGGAGTTTCGGTTTGGCTGTGGTCGTTGTTGCACTGGCTGTCGACAATCCTACGAGGTCAATGAGAAGATAGATAACTGGAACTGCACTGCTGAAGACAAGACTTCTCAACCCGACTGCAACGTAGTCGGGTCGAAACCCGAACATGGTATATCTGCTGGGGATGGCAAACGAGATTCTACGCAGCAGTCGCGCTCTCCGAACGCAGACCAGCAACGGGCTCGGCAATCCCAAGCTTCGGCTATGGTCAATAGCAAACCTTGGAATCCCCCCCATGTTCTCGTAAATGGTGTCCCGTATACACCTAAAGTTCAAGTGACTCAATTACAAACAACGTACGTCTCATTTCATCCCATGAGGAGGTTTCTTAGAGAGTCATTTTAGAACCAATGCAACTCCTGCCTCGTATTCACCAAGTTTTTGTTGGTGGTCCCCTGGTACGTCGTTCTCGGTACATCTAAAACGTGGATCTCCTTCGCTAACTTGTCCGTAGCTTTGAACGCTCCCGCTTCAGTACAACTACCTAGACAACCTGGACAAGCCTCTGCATTCTATCTGTGCCTTCCGCCTCTTATCTTCAACTTGGACATTGACAAGATACATAAGGAAAAAGGGGGAGGGCGCCGTACCCAATGTCCTAACGGTTACTAGGGCTTGCCTATCTACCCAACAGCTAATGTCACTCCGCTAAGGAGAAATATTTCTTGAATTCATCAGACTCGTTATTAAACTTCGAATAAAGCAGAAGAAGTGAAGGCTGGTTAGTGTTTCTTCGCATGGTTGAGAGGCCTCAGGTGACAAGCCACAAGCACACGAGACTCTGGGGATTGGCGTGGGAATTAGAATCCTGATTGCTCTTTCGGCATCAAACCTAGAACAACAACAACAACATTGAGCCGCAAAAGACAAAAGAACTCAGGTCGTGTTCGACCACACACCGCTTAAAAATACAATTGGCTCGACATGCCTCACAACGAACAAGACTTCGGTTTCCAGGGTGTCCTTGTGTACGATTCTATAAATCCCCCAGACGGTGGGGCGGATTCAGTACTCTTCGCCTCAAACTTCTTTCTACCACACCCATCTTGTCAACAACATGCGCCCGCCGCCACGCTACGGCTCAGCTTTCCGCCCTCTCTACTTTTGGGGTACGTAACCGAACGCCTTGCTGTTCTTGCCTAAAACCATAATCGACAGAACTATTCTCTTTGGATCCCAATCCATGGCTATACGCATACGACCAGCTGTATACACTTCTCCACCACCGGTGGACTGATGCGATGGTTTTGGACCGCTATCTCTTGATGACTTGGACGGAGTCTCCGAAGAAGGATCATGCAAGATATATACCGCTTGCCTTCTTGCGTTCTCAACATCCCAATCCTGAAGAAATTGCATTATTCAGGGGAATCTTCGACCTCCCGTCTCGTGGTCCCAGTCCTCTCGAACCGGTGATTGCATTGATTCATGGCGGGTCCTCTCTGAACGTCGGTCACCACTACTACGTGATCGTGGTTCTGCCTGAAACTAAAGAAGTACATTTCCTCGGCCGGCGAATCGATAAGGTCCGTCAAGAGGAGGGTCCAGCGGGTTGGGAGAAATGGGGAGGTCAACAGATCTTGAACGCCATTTGCGTCTATCACGGGTGGGACCCGCAGGGCTATCGGGTCTACCACTCCGACTGGCAACAAAACGGATATGACTGTGGTCCCATTGCCTGTCAAGTCATCGAGTCGATATGGAGACATGGTTTTATTGTAAATCCCTACGGTTTCTGGACTTCGCATACGTTACTGTCTTGTCCTCACATTGCTCGTCGGCGCATACTCGAACGGTACCATGAACTTGCAGTGATACAGTTAACCCGCTTTTCTCATCTCCATAGGAGCCAACAAGCCCAGTTCAACAAAATTAATCCAGAAACTGTGATGGCCACTATTCGAGCCTTTCTCAGTGGACCTGGGCGTTATGGAGTCTGTCATTTACTCAGGCAACTAGACGAAGTCATCGCTACGTGCCAGTTGTGTCAAAACCCTTCGCGTCCTCCTCTTACACCTACTCCCAAGGAACCAGGATTGCAGAAAGAATTCTCTGAGCCCGAGAAGATCACTGAATCCCCAGTCGCTATTCCACAAACCCCCGCACCCCAGTTCGTACCACCCGTTCGACCTGAACCATACATTTTCGTCAATGGACCATATGGGCGCACCATTGCCGGTCCTCCCCAACTCGGAACAACGTACGTCCTGTGTCAACTATGAGAGACCGAAAGCTTCACTTTGCCTGCATAGGCCGCAAACTTGGACACCCTATCTTCCAAGCCCTCAACCGCCACCTCCATCGCTTCCGCAATATCATTTCGTTAATGGACCGTACGGACGCACTGTTGGGGGAACTCCTCGGCCAGGAACATGGTACGTTTCATTTTGACTATGATCGGGTGGGCCTCATCCTAGTGATTCAGGTTGCCACAATTTGCAGTAACCCCCCCTCCGCCTTACGCTCAGCCTACACCTCAACCTGTGCCACCTCAACCTGTGCCACCTCAACCTGTGCCACCTCAACCGGTGCCGACTCAACCTGTGCCACCTCAATCTGTGCCGCCTCTACCTATATATCAACCAATACCACCTACTCCCAACCCTAACTTCTACCCACGGCCACCACAGGTTCTGATAGACGGCGTTCCGTTCGTACCCTCCAGGTCTGCGTCTCCCTTCACCCCAGCATCTCTCTTCACACCCACCGCTCCCCAAGGATCCGTACCGGAACCTTCACAATCAAAGTGCGTCTTGGGACGGACAGTAAAGTCGAATGATACTTATATACTGTCCTTATAGCTTCTGCCCCCCTTCAGGTGAAGAGGAAGATGAGGACGCAAATACGCCCACGCCTCCACAAACCACGCCAGATCCGAACATGACGAATCTCCGTACGTTTATTTCATCAAAAACCATTGCGCTGTCTAACTTCACCGATAGCGCCGACTTTCGCCCCAACTACAGTACAGGTGCCTGGCCAACCGAATATGTTATATCTCTGCCTTCCGCCTATGACAATCAACCTGACCTCCAGCAAGAAGAAAAATAAGGACAAAGAGAGCGAAGAGAAAGAAACTGGTACACGCATAGATCCACACCCACCTCATCATTGTCAGTACAATTATTAATTTGGAGGTTATAAACTAGAGCCAACGATACCACATGAATATATAAGAACATGATTTGTTTCATACATACGGACAATAGGGAAGGAAATACAAAAAATCATAACTTGGCCGTTTCTTGGTATATCTTGTACCCTCCTGCTAGATGCCATTCATCTACCGCTTGGTCTGGATCATAAGAGTATAAGGCCTTGGCCTTCATCCTGTCGCCCTTATCATCCTCGGCCTTCCCCTCGCCGCCTTCGCTAGGCATTGACCCTTGAGCTTCGTACATCAACTTTTTCATCGCTTCGTCCCTAGCCCGTTGTTCTGGTCCGTCGGGGAGATGAAAGGCACTTCGATTCGATCGCGCAGCGAGCTGGGTGTTTCTTGTTCGTGGGATGCGAAGTGACTCGTAGGCTCTCAGGAGATCAGGTATTTGCGAGCGCGAAGTAATGCCATTGAATAGCGCTCCAAGGACAGCAGCGTCCTCGATCTATTACAGGGGGACATAAGTTGCCAAAACTGCCATGACGTTCACACACGACATACCGCCATTGCTGCACCTTGCGCTACATACGGCTGATCTCATAAGAGGTTACCAGGGGCAGGAAAGCTAGAAACGTCGTGGAGCGTACCAACATCGAATGACACGCATCACCGATGAGCGTGACCCGACCATTTGGATGAAGCCAGGTCTGAAGAGAATCTCGGACGACAAGACGGGATTTCACGCCCTTTTCGATTAGAGATGTGAGTCTCGTCACCCTGTCGGATTCTCAGCCAAACGTAAGTATAGGTGCCAAATCTTTCCGCACGTACATTGGACTCCAGCCCTCGTATGTGGCTCGAATCTCTTCATGGTCCGCCTCCATCGACCAGGACTCCTCAGAGCCAATATCGGGACGGAGAAGAACCAGGTTATACATCCTCTTCGCACTCTGACATGGCGATCCTCAGTTCAAGAACTATATCAAAAACAAGAGAAGCGCACTACACAATATCCGACTATATGTCGGTACGGACCCATCCAAACTGTGATGCGCGGATCCTCAACCAATGGCTGTAGAAGCGGATCGCTCATGAGTGCGCCCGTAGGAATGAGGACTCGGTATGCAAGGTCTCCCGTAGGCTCGGGCTTATCCTTCTGGCCCGTCACGAATGGACGAACAACACTCTTAATACCGTCTGCACCAACTACTATATCTGCGTGGATGATTACGCCTGTTTCAGTTGTAACGTATGGGGAACCATTCCATGAGGTAGATATAGAGATGACACGGTCTTGAATCACGTGAATGAAGGGTTTCGCAGCATTATAGAGAACTTGGAGAAGATCCGCTCGCTAAGAGATGGTTGATTAGTTTGAACTTTGTGATCAGAAGGGAGGATACTCGCATGAACGTTCCAATAAGGAGCACCAAACTGTTTTCGAATTTCATCCCGCAAGCCATTCATTCCGACGACATCGTCATTCTCATCTGGGGTTTTGTGAGGGATATCTGGAGATGCTACCAACGCAAGTTGGCTTACATCGTCGGAAAACTGCACAGCTCGGTTGAACGCCTATTTCATCGAGCCGGTCACCCAATCCCCATTTTATAAGTATCCTTGACGCGTCTACGACAAATGTGGGTTAGCTAACAGGAGGGTGCAGAAGTTACTTAAGTAGGGCACGTACTAGGACTTATTTGGATCCCAGCTCCAACATCCGTGAGCAACGGTGCGCTCTCGACCACAGTGATGCGATGACCTGTCCTCCCCAGAGTATATGCCACTGAGAGTCCAGATATGCCACAGCCAACCACAACAATGTGGAGCGACAACGGGGTCTGCTGAAGCTGAAGCTGTGGTGACATTGGGTTGCTGGGGAAAGGAATGAGTGACCAACGTCTGTCGACAGGAGGCCAAAAATAATTTGGCATCATGAGCATCGTACAGGGAGAATGACAGCACAGCAAACAGATTGTGTGAAAGATAGTCCTTGTTGGCCTTTAGCTATAGACGGCGGCAGACATGCGTGCTGGTTCGAAGACGCGATAATGAACGCGCAGGGAGTTTAAAGGAGTAATCCACAATCTATGTTGACTCGTAGGGCGAAGTAGGAGAATCTCCTGGTTGCCTGTAGTCTCTTCTAAGACATCGCCGCAATTGATGACCTTGCAACGACTCAGTCTCCGAAGTCGGTCCGTCGTATTAGGTCCGTCGACGCAAGTGGTCAACGGTGATCGTCCACCCCATGGGAAAGGCCCTCAGAAGTAAACCGTTACACACAACAAAGAAGGAAGTAAGTGACAAGCGCCCAAAGAGCGGTAAAGTCATCATGCTAATGGGATATTCCCATAATATTTAGCCCCGGTAGGGCCAATCACTCATTCACTGCTTACCGAGCTTTGAAGCCCTATTTTCCCTAAGAGGGCGCGAGAGAGTTTTTCAGCAGAAGGTGGAGATGTCAGAGAAGCGACGGTGTCCAAGACTAACATCAACCAACACATTCCCCGCTTATGTTCTGCATACAGAATATATCAATCGCTTTGTGGGAGACAAGATGAGGTGGAGGGGGGGGCTCTAACTGGCATAACAGTCGTTGTGACTCACGGGAATGCTGGCCTGAGGAAAACAGCGCGCTCCCACGCATCCGTTTGTCAACCATGAGCCATACCTCCCCATGGCGTCAGATATATTGCTTGAGCAGGGACGTTTCACTGTCCTCAAGTGGCTTGCAGCTCGAAAGCTTGATATGGTAATTTGGTCCTGGTTGACGCGGAATCGACTCCCTCGTATGCTGGGACGTTATCGAGAGAAAATTGACAGAGACTATGAAAGCGAATAAGTATATCCCAAAAATGTCTATTCCACCTTGGTCATGCGCGGAGTTACAAAGGGCCTATACTGATAGCGTACAATGTGGTGTAGATCATCGGTTGGTCTCATTTCCGGCTTGATGTGGACGTTGAACGGTGAAGATCGAACGACGACCGCAAACGGCCTCGTCTGCCGGACAGGTTGTGGGAAGGACCCCCTAACGATGATTCGATCAATGCTCGGAGAAGGAATGATTGATGGTTGAAGGTGGTGCTCGCTCAAGTTCTAGTCATGCTGTGGAGGTTAGTATACCGTGAGTGGTTCCAGAAGTACGAAAACCTTGAAGATACTTGTTGAACAAGGTCAGAAGACTGAGGCTGAGTGTGGCACGGGCATTAGCGACCAGTCGTTCAATATGAAAAAACAATAGTGACCTAGCAAATGGCAGCAGTGACCGTTATATAAATAGAATCTGGGTTAGCGCACTAGTGTTGTCATTGGGGTTTAGCCAATGCGACTGTGATGAAGGTCAGTTGAAAAGCGGTAATAATAGAATGCATATAATGAATAGAACAGGATGTCTGGTTCGAACGGATGGATGAGGGTAACTCTCGGTTATACGGTGGGATGATAGACATCACAGATATCGCGAAAATTGATATATGCGATTTCGAGGATGGAGGCAGTTGATTCCTAGGAGGTAAATTAGCGGGAGGGATTGCGTTTTCAGACCGCGCGCTCCCCATCCATGGTGGATCAACAAAGTCGACATCACCTCAAACTGGCGGAGACGCCATCTTGTTGTACTCGGTTTGGTCAAAGTCGAACGGGGAGTCTTCGAACTTGCGTTTACACCTGGTCATCCGATAAATTCGGAGACACTCTTCCTTGACAAAGAAGATGATTCTGTGGGCGAGAGAGCGAGCGTCACCTTGCAGACTCAGGGGATTGTGGTGGAGTGAAGCATCAAAGACATGCCTATTGTCAGAGGGCATCATAAAGGTCACTCATCAGATGATGGAAGATTAATAATGACTAAGATCCCTGTCTCCGTTCAACGAGAATGCGCATAAAAGGGGGAGTGAGAAACCACAGGCCTAAGGAAAGTAGGGATCAGGCCGCAGTGCCGAGCCACAAGTCCAATCACCGGAGTCGATGATCAATTTTTCAAGGCCAGGAATGAAGAGAAGGAAGACCGTCGGTAAATGACAACGAGTCCAGGAGACAATGGGAGATGTCTGAACGCCTTGTATTAGTATGCGAAGCTAACTGAGCGAGGAGCTCATAAGGTGTGGAAAGGCGCTATTCACTATTTACCTATCAAAACTTCTAAAACACCCTAATTCTTAAGCGTTAGAGCGCCAACAAGAACAACCAGGGGGAGTGAGTCGAACGCAGCATTTTGCTACGGGTGAAAAGTGCTTTAGAGTGCCACAAAAATCGAGGTGCATCACCGTGAGATTCCCACCTTCACTGTTACTTGATGGGCTTGCCTAATCACCTCCTCCTTGTTGTCCGTCCGTTTGCATTTCCCCCAGCTTCACTCGCTCTCTGTTTAAGTATCGGGCTAAGTTTGGCGCTCCCCGCTACGACTTAAAGGACAACCCACGAGTGGGCAGGGTATCGGTCGAAACGGCGGATAAGGTAGGCATTCGAAGCGAGATGCGAACAACGCGTTCTAATGTGGGAGGTATAGTAGTCTTTTGTGAAAAGAGTTAATCAGGAGGTTAGATCACCACCAAATTCCCTCAGAGACGTATCATTGACCATATCCTGTTCACAGGATTCAATTTACCGGAGCAGCGGAGCACTGTCCCTAGGATACCGACAACCTTTCCTCGCCTATACGGTGCAACATCGACGCCCAATCTGCATTTCTCAAGGTAAGACTACAATAAGCCGTCACGAATCTCCCAGCATGACGGAGGTCAGCGTCCGTTTTGTATTACTTCAACTAGTATTCCCGGCCATTGTATCAACCGATTGGGCCTTGGCGCACGGAGCCTCTTCTTGTCCTACAATCGAGTTCCCGACACAAGGTGAGACTAAATCAAACTTCTAAGGTGGTGCCAAGTTGAAATAAGATAGCCCACGTACCAGACCGGAGTTTCTCGTTGTTGAGCGAAGAGGCCGCGTCGCACCAAGGGCCCGAACTCGAGCGCACAACGCTGACTTTGAGAGGTGAGGGCGTAAGGGAACCTCTAGAATGTTCTTCATTGGAATATCTGGGCAGGGTAACAACTGCCGCCCAAAAGCGGCCGACGGAAAGACAAGCACCGAGAAAGTAAGCGCTCACCGTCTAAGGACAACGAAAGCACTGAATGAGTAACTCGTATATCAAGTAACAAAACTGGTAACTGGAAGCCTTACAATGAGCTCATCGCATCCGAACCCTAGCCCTAGTGGAGGGATACAATATCCTCCTGCTCCATCGAGAAGGAGATACGTCGCTCTTCCTTCAACGAGCACAGGTATGGTGAGTAACACCGAGGGTTGATCGATATTAATCGTCGAATGAGTTACTGGTCCTTTTCAGCAAACCGTTATTAATTCAGCTTTGGCCGCCAACGAAGACATACGCCCGGTGGTACGACCGAGCCTCACGAACGGTGCAGGGAACAAGTGGGGGGCTGTGTCAGGCCATGTTACCCATATCGGTGGTCCTCCCAAGACTGTAGACTTTGCCTACGACAATCAACCAGCCACAAACCCACCTCTCAAAAAACTCTTGGTGGAGGTTCCAGGTCGTAGCTCTCCGCTCGAGGTCAAACCCTGCTTTGGGTATTCCCATGTTTCCGTGTATGATGTACAAAGGGTCGTCATCGAATGGATGGCAACGCGGAGCCAACCAAACGATTTATTCAGGAGGGTGATGGTTTCCGAGAATGGGTCGACAGTGGCGATTGATGTTTGGGTCTGGCGAGGCTTAGTGCAGGTTGGGGACGAGATAGACAGGTGGACCTTGGAATGCGGCTTCAGTGTTCAATGACCAGTGGTGCGGGTTGGAAGGAAAGTGCGCTATATTGAAAAAAAAAAAAGTATTCTTTTTTGTCTATCTGATTTGTACAAATAGTAAGATATGGCAGACAGCTTGCATGTAGGATGAGGAATTACCAGATAAGTGGAAAAGAGAGCTGTAGGCATCTAGGGGAGATTAGATATACGGCAGGGAAAATGAGGATAGAGGACTACCTGAGTGGGAGTAGGAGCTAAAGCTTTTATAAGGTGCCTATATAGAACAGCAATGGCTGTGTAAATCTTGATGAGCCTTGGCACACTTCAATTACGTCAGCGCTCATCATACCTCTCCACCCGGCGTCGGCGTCAATGCCTATTCATCTCACTTCAATGATCTAGCCTTTCCCTTCGGGTCTCCGGTATCTTATTGATGTCCATCATCTCAGGCGAACGAGGATTGCAAATGGGTTCCAGATACATAGGGTGCAACAGGCGTCCACCACAACTCGTTATCGATACTTACACACAGGGGCAGAACGGCTTATAAGATCATATCGTCTCGCTTAGCTTTCGAGGAAGGGGTAATGGATTATCATGTCTTGAGTGCGACTGGGTATTTCAGGCTGTCAGGGTACTTAACAGCAGGAGTACAGAAATATCATCGGGTACATCTTCTAATAATACCGTATCCATGGCGCGTAGCTCGGAATGCCCTTGATGCCGTCGCCAAAGGTTGACAAGAGACTCACATTCGCTCAGCCTTCCTATGAGCATTGTAGTGTATATATATACACTGGCACCGTAACAGCAACTGCTTCGCTGATTCTATTGGCGATATGCCTTTTCCGCAGGGCTCGCGTTAGGCGACCTTGGCCCGCGGAGCCAACACATGTTACAATCACGTTGAGCGCTCTCTCCGGCATCAAGAACATGCTATTCTTAGTGATGACGAAGTCCAGTGGGAATGAGTATAATTGAGGCATAGGAAATAGACGCCGAGCTCGGTACCCAGAGTAACACTGAAGCATTGAGATGTTGAAGTGGGAAGTGGCCGGTGAAATTCTACAGGTGTCCAGAGAGAGTAATTCTCAACACAAGACTTGGCAAACATGCACAGATACCATGGACAGCCCATGGTTCGGATGAGCCACCAGTTCAGACAAACATTCAAATCTTATTCCACGTTACACCAAACAAAGATCCCCAAACTCAGTGTATCATTCTAATACGTACTCTATCTATTGTGCGTGATAGACTTACCAACGAGCACTTTTTTGAAAACTGCGAGAAAGGAAGTCGGGATCAGACAACTTCAAATGATGCAACTAGCACAGATGGGTATAACTCAGGCATCAGACCCTGGAATTGTCGGGAAACGAAACCCCGCGAGGGATCGTAAATGCCATTGACATTCGAAGCACTCCAACAGTGGATAGTTACTTTCGGCCGGGTTTCTGCCATATTCACTTGGAGGTGAGTTTGCGCCCTGGTCGTGGGAGGCTTTTTCTCACACCACGATTGACAGAATACCAAGGAAGATCGTTCTAATATTAGTGTTGACTTCAAATGGACTCTAAGCTCAATCGCGTGTGACATATCACTGACACCATTGACCTTACTTGGTTCGCGTTTGTCGTCCACAGCATATATGTCCAAGTAGGGCTGCCGACAACTCCACTACTTAGGTGGACGCTACAGAAGGTGATCGTTCTCATAACAATCATGTCATGTCCTTAACAAGTGCTTTATTGGTTGGCAGCATATGATGCCAATGTGGCTCTACAACTAATGCTGACAATGTCCGCTTGGAGACCGTGCAAGAGTTTCTACTTCTTTGGATAAGTGCAATATCGGGCCTCTAGTCATGAATGGCCTAAGGCTTTAACACACTCCAAACAGGTCTTTATGTGGCTGTTGCGTGGACTATTCAGAACTTGAGAAGATCAAAGTGACGGGAACACTGTACACCTTGTGGTAGCTGCACACTACGTGTCCATTGACATTCGAGTTAAGGGTGCCGAGGTTCCACAAGCCGGGCTAGTTTGCGTCAGTTCGGGACTTGAACAGCTCCTATAAATAAATTATGGTCGTCGTCACTGATGCTATGTAACATCTTAACAAGAATTCTGGTAAGCTCCTAATGATAGCCTTATACAGTCAAATAGATCCTAACTGATAGCTCCTCATCACGATTGGAAGCTCCAACACTTCTGCTTAGACCAATAGAGGCTACGAGAATATATGGATGTCATCAAAACCATGATAAGAATCGAGGATGACATTTCCCAACAAGAATATCGCGTGGCCGCCACGTTCGTTCTCAGTTCTTAGATGATCTACCCCTCTTCCATCGAGATGTCGTCTATGTCCAAGTGCCTTTTGAGCCCCACCGTCAAGATGTTCCACAAGCCGGGCTGACGCGTTCCACGTTATTGACGTTGGGCGCCCTGGCAATCCTGATGGACACTATACAAAAATGTGAGCCCGCCATGAGTTAAGAACAATCGTCGGTAACATTTAATTCCAAGCACGTTCAACGATACGGCCTTCGCATTGTCCGAACAGGGTTCGGACACTCCGTATCTATATCAGCTCAATCGGAAATCCCCATCGTATGCGTCCGAAGTGAGCCTCCCCCAAAAATGAATCTCGTGGGTGAGGACAGGCCCCTCGATACGCTCTTAAAGATATCCGGGTGGCACCCTGAAAGTAAATTCTCATGGCTCTCTATGCGGTTCTGCAAACACCCAACAGAGGGAGTGCCCACGGGCCGTCTCAGCTCATCTCAATAGTTCAACAGCGAGGCGCACACTGAATAGATCCCATCATCTCATGATAATCAGCGATCAACTTCGAGTCAAAGAAGAAAATGCGCAGTATGGCATTTCCACTGCTTTATTATTGCTACGCTCGTTGCCTGCGACTCTACACACACCCACGTCTCTGGCATCTGGAGTCTGTCCTGTCCCATAAAGAGACCTAGGGAAGGAAAAGACGGTTAACTTCAAGCTCCTTTCATCAAAAGAGTCCTGAGATTGAGCTTGTCCTTTCTTCCATGCGTCCGGTTATAGATGCCGGGCAGGGAAGGTAGCCGCTTGGTCTGATTCAGCCACAGAGACGCCCGAGACTTCTCAGAGTGTAAGGTGTACTAAGTGGTTTGACCGGTGGATTCTTTTACAAGCAGGAAATCGCCGTAAGGTTGTGAATGGGTGAAAAGCAAACTAATTCCGATTTTTCCAGGGCTGTTCCGGAGTATGGGCGGCAACTATCCGTTTTCAGAACTGACCAATCAATCAGTACCTGGTTATTTATTTCCAACCACGATGCGTGCCAGACGCAATCATGGGTGAGAATGTGCCAATCTGACCCAGGGGCATACATATCACTGATGCTCACTACTACAGGTCCCACTGCCGCGGAGCTCCGACAGCTGCTGGTGCTGCAATCAGAACTCTATTGGGCGAGCCAGATCACCAGGGTACAACGAGGCCGAACCAGATTGGACTGCAAGGCCGGTATTCTTTCCGCGACATGAATCCCCGATCCTTCTGAATCTCAAAACCTATAAAATGGAACTATCTTAGTGCCCTGTAAACCTATCCTCAGCTCGTCAACACAGACACTCAAGCTCTCACTGCCTGTAATCGAAAAAGAACAGGAAACTACTTCACGCTCACGTCTGGCAGGGCGCGGACTTAGCCTCTGCTGAAAGTCCACCAACTTTCAGGCAACTCTCTACCCCAATACCCCAATATATAGAAAAAGAAAAAGAAAAAGTCCACAAACACGGAGGAGCGTTGGAGCCAGCCCGCGGAACCGGAGCGCTTGTCTGTATTTTCGCGAAGAGTGGAGTGGCGTATATAGTAAGCAACCTGTGTTTGGAAGGCTACGAGGGGTGATGAAGAGCGCTAACGATGATCGTAGCTGGAAACAGTGCCCAGCGTTCACAGGGAGCCAAGAAAAAAACGAAAGATAGCTTGACAATAACGTCCTGGCCATCTTACAAGGTGTCGTCGTCGTCGTTTACAGAGACTGAAGTCGAGGTCAACGTGCCTTTCAGCCCATAACGAGGTGAGTGTCTAAATCGTCGTGAATCAGTTACAACCAGGTTTTGCTGAGGGTATTGGTGACCTTTATAGCCCCCCAGCATAGAGAAATATTCCTCTTTCATCGATGTCAACGTACAACACCAACAACCTTCGTCTAAGAGGGCGATCCCCTGATCGAGGAGGGCCTGCCATCCTTCTAGACTCGACGAGCGACATGTACCAGATAATTGAATATCCTCCCGCACCCAGGCTAATGACCATCCCACTACCTTCCGTGCTCGACGCACCAACTGTTACTACCGTGAGGGCTGGCAACAACCAAAGGTTAGCGACTAACCTTTTGGTCCGCGAAGAACCATGGGCCCTCAATATGAATCCGGAGAGCAGAGAAATACCCCGCCTTGTCGTTTCTCCGGTCATCAGCGACATGCCAGGATATCCTGGACACATGTGGAGCGCTGCTAGCGAAGACGTTGACAACGCTGGAGATGGGAGGATTGTGCATTTCGCCGACAGCATGGCTGCAACTATCAACCCACCCCAAATGAGGTTGGTGATCGTTACGACACGGGGAGAAACACTGGCGGTCGAGCCTCGAATTGGAAGCCAGCATGTATCCGTCGGTGACGTCCAACGAACCGTAATTGCATGGATGCGCACTATCGAGCAGGCGGCCCAAATACGAGGTCAGAGCGCTGGGTTGACCTGGAGGATAGACGTATGGGCGAGGGATGGGACGGTGATGGAAGTGGAGATATGGGTATGGAGAGGACTAGCTCAAGTCGAAATATGGGCAATCCAGTTGTGAACGCTTGAACCATCTGATTAGGCGCCACGAGTCCATGCGCGCGCGAGCTGGGTACGACTCAACAAATTGAGCGGCCGAAAGATGAAGCGAGGATGTGATTGCCCACTCATAATAGCATGAGTATGAACGATTTCGTGTTTGCAAGTTGTACTTGTATATTCCTTTTGTACAGTTTTATCAGGACTAATGCGGACCTCGTTTAGTGTGTTGTACTATTTATGATATCACACCTACCAGAAAGGATTATGACCGCGTGGATTGGCTAGGTTGTCTTCACTGGAGAGTTTGAACCTCTATTGGATCAGGGGAAAGGGAAAGCTGAGGAAAATACACCGACGAACTACTTAGTAGAAGAATGAGAATGACGTGTTACACATCGTGACCGTGGCTCCGTAACAGATCACGGCGTAAAAGCGCCCAAAGTCCGAAACAATATCGCCTTTCATTTCTTTCATTGATAGACACTCACATCGCGGTGCAATCGTACGTGGGTGGTGGCGTGAACCCCAGAGAGTGAAGCCATCGCCTCCGTGAATGCAGTCAGCGTTGTCTGGAATACAAGACAGAAGTGGTCATCTGGTGCCTTATCTCTCCCCTTCACCGTTTATGATCCCAGGGCCCAAGCAGAGGGCGTCTCCAGAACCGATAAATATCATGTCTACCTCAACGTATTCCTCTTGCGGTCTAGGAGCGGATCTTTTCCTCCTGGTTTCCGCCTCTGCTCTGGGGTGTTGTATAACTTGTTAATAACAATATGGGATTCACCGATGATAAATTGTCTAAAGGAGAGAAGGAAACAGTACAACCCATACATAACAGGTTTAATTTACCCCTGCAGATCTCTACCTTTACCAGACAAAAGCCCCAATGCGAGCTGCAATCTGCCTGCGTCAGCCCAGTTCAGTAGGCATTTCTGGCAAGTCCAACTCATCGAGGCCCAGTCGGGCAGCGGATTCTTGACATTCAGTAGCTAGAGAGTGTACACATCAGAAAGGACCTTCGCCAACAACACATCACTCCCCTGTGAATCCTCGAAGAGGGTCCCGACACTCTGGATTGGGAGCTTCAAGACGAACCCATGGACCTCCAGTGGCTGCTGGGTCAAAGAGTAGCCCCGTGTTTCCGGCAGAACGGTTGTGCAGAAGGGTTGGTAACTCGGTCGACGCTTTAAAGAGCTTGTCAACGTCTTTCTGGATCCCTGTATTGTAATACCGGATCTGTGCCATTTCATTGCGCATTTCTGTAATATCACCGCGGACCTCCGTAACTTCAGTCGTGAGCTGTGTGACATCAGTTCTGAGCTGTGCAATGATGTTGGTGAGCTGACCTATGCTGGCTTTATTATCCCCTTGATTGGCAGCAATAGCGTCACAGAATCACGCAACATCGTTAGTGAGTTGTTGAATGTCGGCTGGGGTGGCAAATGGGAGAGCACCTGAAGTGTTGAGGACAGCAGCAACAAGATAGCTTTTGTACAGTTCTGCCTTTCCTATTTCCCCTGATGTTGCAGGGTTTGGGTGGTATGGTGTTGCTAGAACCATAATTTGAGACCAGGCGTTGAGATTGGGGAGCTGACGGATCACTGACTTCGCGTTTCTCTCAGGTAATTCAAGTAAGTGACTGCACCAGTGATATCAGCATACCCAGGAAGATACTGCGGCATTGGAGGTTCTGGGACATTTGAATGGTTGGACGGAGGTACCAGAACATTGCTCTGAGGGGATAAAGTAGCGATGTAGGAGGGACGATGTGACTATCGCGAGCGTGTTCTTGTTCGAGCGTTACGATCACATGACTGCATACATCGATGCAACCTGGCTAACACGCAGTGGTTGTGGACTAAGGCTAAGTTAAGTTGTTGCGTCCTACGAAAAACTATTTCAAGATGCAGTCTGGAGGAGCCCGGTAGAAGTAATATGTGTCTGGGTATTTGCGAGGTGCATAAACGGGGTGGTAACAATGTGTAAGGCAGACTGGACGTAGATAAATAATGAATAAACAGGTGAGTGCGTACTATTGATGCACCCTGGTTCAGATGGCACCCCTGTTCAGATGAACATTTGTATGTTGCTCTACACTCTGTGTAAATTCTCCAAGAATTCATAATAAATAGCTAATAAATAATCAACCTAAAGTGCATGCATTACTGTATGGAAATATGAGGTGGTTGGTGAGAGTGTCAAGTGGGGCCAATGTCACTCTCTGTTACTCTAGTCAAGGAATGCCATGTTGGGGCTTAAATACCATTGATGAGATCTGGAGACCCCCCACATCATTCATTTGAGGACAATAGTCTGGCTCTGCTTTGGCACTGTGCATCAAACTCTTTCTTCTCTACCTATGGCATGGACCAAGGATGGCATGGACCAAGGGAGGCTCATTGTGGAGTCCTCATCATGCCTATGAGGACTCAGAATACAAGAATCACATTATGGCTGCTATCCAGGAGTACCAAGATAGAACTTACTCTAGTAATAATGCAACTGCAAAGGCTCATAATGTATGTCCTTCACCATGCTTCTGGAGGTGTTTATCAGTATATAGACTCACATCCTCATTACTGAATACATCAAGCCAGAATACCTCTATGTACATAGATCAGCTGAGTTTGAAAAAGACCAGGTGGGAAAGATGTGACTGAGGTGACCATCTGAACTGTGGTGCTTCAATAGTACAGGAACAAAGAAAGGTACAGTTGCCTCTCTCTTAACCCATAGCTCTCTGTGGAAGGGTGGAGCTATGGGTTACAAAAGAGTATGGGTTGCCAGAGAGGTCCCACTATTAGTGCTGATAAAAATCATTAAACTTTTTTAATATTCTTTTTGTGCTATATCTATGTAAAAGTCCATCTGAGACAGTTAGATGAGGGACAAATACTAATAGTCATGGAATAATTGTTTCAGTGGCCTGCAGTACAACTAATTCTGGTGAGTCATCACCATCACCACCATTGATTTCAGTGTTCTGCTGCATCTATTTCCACCTCTTGTGGTTTGAGGATGGCTGTGTAGATGTTATTTCACCTGTAACATGTTTGTAGTTCAACATTCCAGAGAGACATGTGGTTGTCCTCTACAAAATGCCAGGTGTTTGAGAGTATAAAAGTCCTTTTCTATGGCCTCAGGTAGAAGGGGTGGATGGCTTAGAAGCATTCTGACTCAAAAAAGTTACTTCTATGGCTGTTCAGTGCCATCATTAACATATGAAACCAATCTTGTTGAATATCAAGACCCTGCTATTGGTCATGTTAATGTAAAATTACTATATATATCATAGACACTATGGGATTTTGGGCTGGAATGCCTATAGGTTATGGGGTATGTGAAGCTATGGGATATGGGCAAGGAACCCTTGCATACCAACTTTGTTATAGAACCACTAGTCTTCTCTATTGCTCACCCCTGTGGTCTTGCTATCACCAACACCATCCTACAAGAGCTAGGACTCCCAAGCAGCATTTGTGATGCCATCCCTACACAAACTGCCAATGACATGACCAACCTACACTCTGAAGTCTGAGCACCTCATGCCTATAACAACTCAGCTTTTGCCAACAGGTGACTTCCCAGGCATGCATCACTATTCTCCACCAACTGGCCTACCTCTGGCCCTATCCTGTATCCCACCAATCAGGTGATGACAGAAGTAATTCACATTGCATGGGAGAATGCTCCCTTCACATACATCTTCAACTCAGAAGGATTCT
>JAEUWS010000103.1:0-36194 GCA_018524945.1 Podaxis sp. C-F-92630
GGACATGATTGGTAGATCTTATGCTGACTTGTTGGCCCTTGCCAGGTCTGAGCCCCTTCACTGATGCACTTCAGCAGGTTCACCCTGTCCCCATCCTTTGTGCTGTGTCAACTGTCACAGTGCTCATGCTTCCAATGACTGCCAGTGCCCTTACTGGCATCATTGCTTCAACTGCAATTGGATTTGTGGTGGATACCAACATGATGCTGAACCAACCAAGAAAGCCTCTACTGGGGGTCATAAGGGTTAGTTCAGCATCACCTTATGCTCTCTTTTTTTCTCTGTCTACTCCACCTCTAGGTTGAGATACACATGTCTTTTGTTTGGACTTTATTCATGTTGTTCAGGGCACCTGTAAATTTTTCTTTTTTCTTTTTGTGTTTTGGTAAATCTTGGGACTGCTATCATGCACCCTTTTGTAGTAGGCTAGTCTTGCTGCAATAAACTTGGATTTAAAAAAAAAAAAGAAAGAAAGAAACCACCCGTTGCAATGACTCCATGTTTCTTCAACTCTTCCTATACCTTTCCCTCCTGTACGCACGGTTTCCGCGGATCTGCTCATTTAGTACCCGACTTCTTCCCTTATCGTCTCGGCCTTGGTTTTGGGGCCAAGGCGGTTGACGGACACAGGCACATTCACATTTTGTCTACGCGTAGCCTTCTCGCTTGACCTCTACCAGTGATATATCAGAATCTGTTGTCTTCGTGCTTTAGGTGGCATTTTCTCGTGCGAGGAATGCACGAGCCTAAGGCGTCAAAGAGGAGCAAAATGGCGGAGTACGTAAATGAAAACCTTGGGGGGTATTGGAATAGGAATCAGTCAATGTATGACAGATATCAACGTGCAACATGATGGGACAGTTGAAAGTAAAATAGCCTGCTACACCACCAGAGAACACATTGCGGCCAAGCTCCACGGTCCAGCAAGAACCTCCACAAGCACACCGTAGTAGAAAAACAAGCAGATCCAATGCATAGTATGTGCTACTTATGACTCGCAGACATAATAATCAAATCGTTGTCCTGGCGACCAAGTCTCGGAAGGCCCTTCCAGACAAAAAAATGTAATCCAGTACAACCACTCCCAAGTGATACAGCCCAGCTCTAGATCATTACAACGTCTACCTTACCAGGACACGGCATCATTAAACACCATGGAAGGTGTAAAAAAAAAAAAACAAAGCCTAGGTCCAGTTTGCAAGCTCCAGCTCACTTGTTCAGCTTCCACACCCCTTCACGACACACGACGACCCCTTCCCTTCTCGCCGCTTCGAGGAACACCGCGAGCTGCTCAACAGTCTGATCATACCCCGGTGCAAAGCGAAGCATCGACTGTATCCTGTCAATCGGGAGACCACCCAGATTCGTGAGCATTCCTTCAATGAACTGTACGGGCCACGTAGGATTTAGCATGTGTGTGCAGAGGAAAGACGCCAGAGGGGCACACCTTCCAATAGACCCGCATCTGCTCCGCCTGTTGTTGTTGCGCACTTGCAACAGGTTGTACAATTGTCTCCTGTGCCTGTACCTGTGCCGCGACAGCTATAAAGAAACACAAATGACCATTAACCCAACACCAATATGAACACCACGCAAAACAGCATACCTTGTCTCAGCGTCCCACCATCACCGCTCTTCTCTTTAACGACCTCAATCAATCTAAACACCCCCTCCTCGCCATCGCACTCCTCTACAACCCCATAATCGATCCATGTCAACAACGCCTTCAATGCCGACCCCTTATCCACCCCTCCAACACCCTCCATCAGTTCCTCCAACCTCCACACCTCCCTCTCTGCAAACAACTCTATAAATGCCGCCTCCAACGGGGGCACCGTCACCTCCATCTTCCGATCCTTTAATTCAAGTTCAAGCGTGATCGTCCCCAAATGTGGCAAAAATTTGAGTTTCTTGTCTGGTTTAAATTGGCTGAAGTGGTTCGAGTACGTTTGCTGCAAGGAAGCGAATTGGCCGGGCATGGTAAGGGAGGAGGATTCGAGCGTAGGCCAGAAGTGATGTGAGATTATTGTTGGGTGGACTACGCTTTGTTGGATACTTTGTACGTGGGTATCAATCCGTCGTGAGTCTGTCATGTCTCGAAGCATGACTTCACAAACGCCTAAAGCGCTCTCGCCGAATCTTAGTTTGAGGATTTCGATGTTGCGGCGCTCTCTTTCGATTCTCTCGACAGTCTCATTGGAAGACGTTGGATCTGTGGAGATGGGGATGGAGAGGAGACGTTGTGCGAGGAGAACTTGGAGTTCTTTGACAAAGAGGTCTTGCGAGTCATAGATCGATACGAGGGTGGAGAGGACGTCACCAGGTTTGTTGGCGCGAAATTCTGGGCCCGCGTCGATTGGTTCTGGATCCCAGTTCGGGTCGGAGTAGTCATCGACCAGCGTTGTTGGATTAACTAACAACTGGCTGCTTGCTCCTCCTCCACCATTTCCGCCTGCACTAGCACCTGCACCACCAGTCGCAGGGTCAAGAGTGTCGTCCAAGAGAGAATCAGGTGAGTCAGAGTCGTCGCCAACGAGGTTTGCGACGATGCAGCGGATCGTGTCAGGCCTGTCGCGAAGGTATCGGCGGATAGGATCCGCGACTTTGAAGAGAAGCACACCTGGAGGGTCTATGAGTCGCAGACATTTGATCGTCGCTACGTATTGAGAGAGTATTAGTTTGGTATCGGCGCCTGGGTGCAGGAGGCGTTTGCGGTTGCTATTAATGGTTGGTTAGTGCTATCCGAATGAGAATGAGGCAGGAACGCGCACGCTTGACGGAGAACCTTTATCAGTGCGGGGCGCTGATCGACGCGCTGGAGGCAGTCACGGAGATCGTACAATGCACCAGTGGAGTCAGGAAAGTCGATGATAATATCAAAGATTTCGCGTGTGCGGAGGTCGCAGAGAGTTTTGTTAATATGGAAGTCGAAACGCGAGCCGACACCCTGTAACATTCCTCTGGCTTCCTCGGCTATTGAACTATCAGCATTGGGTACTTAAACCAACGGGAGCGTCACTTACCGTTTGCAGCACCGCGTGCGTAGATAAGCAACATCCAAGGAACAACTTTGTCTGACATCCAGTCGCGCAGCTCACCTAACATAGGACGGCTCCATTCACCGGTGCAGGTCTCGAGGACGTGTTGCTCGATGAACTCGTAGCCCACCGTGGCGATTATAGTCTCATAGCGATCGATAAGGCCGATGGTTTCAAAGGCTTGCCATATTGGGGCATTTGGGTCGTCTGCCTCTGAGGAACTGCCGGGTGTTGTGGCCGTAGAGGAGGTGGAGAGGGTAGATGCAACGAGAGCTTTGAAACCGCGTGCGAACGAAGGCGGGACTATGGAGAAGAGATGGGTCTGGAAGGAGAGCGTGTACGCTGAGTATATCGTCGTCCCTAGTCTGCAGCGATTAGTATACATAAATATACCATACAGAATAGTTTACGCACTCTGACATCGGAGCCCAGTGTTTGAACCACGCGACAAGGCGTAGCACGAGTTCCCGCACGATGTCCGGGTCCTCCGTCTCATCGAATCGCATCATGTACGCCATCACATCCTTCTCCACGAGATAATATTGTTGCTTCAGGTCCTCCAGGAACGTTTCGAGCAGAAAGGGCAGCCGTCGCCCAGCATTGATGATGGTAAACGCGGTGCGGATGGTGTCCATGTCTGTGACGTCCCTGGCCTCGCCGAGTTCCCTGGGGTGTAGGACACGGAGAGCAATGTTCCATGCCTTGCTGAAGGCCATAAGGCCAGTGATGCCCTGCTCATTTCTGTTCAGTCGTCCAAACGCGTCCTGCCATTTGGCTGCAACTTGAGAGCGCAGAGCATCAGACGCCATTGTTACGTAATCACATGCAATCAACGCAGTAGGCGAATATATTTAGCTTTAAATAACTCCCAGAGACTATCCTTGCTCATGGCACCACCACGACAGACATAACTAGAGATATCTCACAAAGAGACTGGTTTAATCAACAATAGTAGTGTCATCTACTAGCATACGCAACACACAGCAAGGAAAACACGTCTGGAAAGTTATATCACTCAAGCCTCGATGAAGAACGATGAGGAACCGGAGATTGTGTATCAGTAATGTCAGACTCATACACCCCGCTAGTCATACTTTTCCAGAAGCCCATCGTAGAAGCGCTCGCTGTTGTTCCTTGCTTTCGAATCGTCGTTATCCTTAGCGAAATACTCTCTGGCCTTTGCATAACCGCCTGGCATCGCTTTCGATCATTGATCCTGTGATAAGGAGAATCAATGAAGCACACGAAGCTGTGGTTTATATGATAGACTCACACGGCCAACATGGCAACCACGTAAACTGAGACAAAAGCAGGTCAGAGCTTCGAGGACGGGGATACCTTGATCATGCTTACTCTGCCCACGTGTTACGTAGACGCCTATACACACATAGGTGTCCGACAACAAAGTGTACTAGGAAATATGTCAGTGAAGGCGGAGCAAAAGGGATGTTCGATTTAATACGTACTGTCAACAAGTAAACTATCGTCGAAATCCTATCACAACCAAGTGTGAGCGGCGCCGAGCGGCGAGATAGATCCCAGAAATACTACCATAAAACTAGGCCCGTGCTCACGGCCCAGTAAATTAGAATCCGAACAACACGTATCGTTCCTCCTCTTCAGGAGGCGAAGAGGACAAAGTAGATCAGATATGGAGCTGGATTCGACGGGAAGCACGTACTGTCCACGGACCCCTCGACTCTTTTTATATAACAACCAGATCATTGTTCCAGCAATGACGCCATCTGAGAGGATCTTGAAGCCGTACGCCAAAACCAGCCAGATCTATTTATTTATCAGACGGCATTAATACCAAGCGTAATAGTAGGTGCGGAGGACGTACTCGATTGACTGCCATCTCAGGATAGCACGGGATCTTAAACCTGCATCCGTAAGCATGAGCAGGGTTTTCCACCAGTATATCCTGAAAGTGCGACCGACATTCCATGAATATATACTGAGTTGGGATAGAAGTTAGAAAGGCATCAGAGGTCCCAGGAGCACTAGCTTACTCAGATTAAAAACTGGCACCCAAGGGGATGTTAGACTAGATGGAGAGACTGGAGTCATTCAAACAGTACCTGCTGAGGCAATATATGGGATAAACTAGAATAAATCAGACCCAGGGCATCGTTCCCTCCCGCACGAGAACATACTGCGAAGATAGCTAAATGTTTCTTCTCGGCAACTAGGCATCACTGTCAAACGTGATTATTGAATGGGGATGATAGAAGGCCGTACATCGCCACATCCGTAAAATAAAGAATCTGTCCTAAGGCGTTAGTAGGCCAATCAGAATCCATTTTCGTGTCTCACAGCTCAACAAGGCAGCAACACAACTCCTGGAGGCAAGGAGGCTCAGATTATTCGAGGAAAACTGGTGTCGAGAGTCACTTACTGTAAGGACAAGCACCGCCTCAGGTATATCGTTAGCTTGAAGATCCTAGAACCAAGCAAATCATACACACGTTCAATGTCCTTCGAAACGTTCAGCTGCGAGGCAAAAATATTTCCATTTGGAAGAAAGAACTTACCAGTGGTCACAAACTACAAACCGCTTAAGATCCATCCCGATCCCTCGTAGGATAAATACATAATACAAGTTTCCGATTATCCAAAAAAAGTTCATTGTGTTGACCTTGAGAGTCGGAAATAAATGATATTGGACCATGGAGGGAGAAGCCCTGTTACTGACAGCCCATATAATGCCTATCTATAAAATATCAGCATCTGAAGATGTGGACAGAAGGATAACATACAAAGGTCTTGAATAAAAGAGGATCTCGAGGGTACGATCGAAAATACCACACCATTTGGTTGCATGATACTCCAAATAGTCTACCGCCGGCAATCGGTGTTGAATTTTGAAAAGCAAAAGTCAGGAAGAGATCACAAGAAAGGAAAGAATACATCGGCTAAACCTACACATATGCAAGAGCTCCCCCAATGCTCGTCGCGCCATACAACAAGTGTACACTCCGCGATAACTCGAGATCATAATCCGAGTTCGAAGGCACAACTGGGGCAGAGGTTAATACGGCCATCGCTGTTGGGTTCATTTGAGGTGCTTCGAACTCCCAGTGGCAAGGAGAGTCGTGAGGGTGGTAAGGAGATTTGAGAAGAAGGCTACCCTTAAGCACGTGTAACCACGAGGAAACTTATATGGCTACGACACCGCTTCAGGGTCACGCTAAAGTCAAGTGAGGCTATGTATCGCCCAACGTCACCTATTGAATCATGAAGGTAAAAGCACCGTAGTGCAGTCCAGCTCAATGAAGCGATGTTTTCAAACCTTAGTCTTAGCTGAATGTTTGGATACCTCGCCTTGTATACGTAGCTGGGAGAGAGATAGATACACCCCACGTAGACGATAGAACCCTCGGACTGGTAACGATATTTTCTGTCTTGAAACCTGCTCCTGTATGGTTCCCACGACCTGCACCATCAATTAGACCTAAATAAGATGAGGGATGACGAGAACGTGAGCGTCTGATTTCTCCACTTTAACATTGTGTCCGCCAACCGCCGACCGGTGAAATAATATGTATTTCGTTTCTCTTGTGTTACTTATTATTAGGAGAATTGATTTGGCTTGCTTTTTACTGGCAACATAGCTTCTCGAGGCTTCTCGTCACATGAAGAACCTGGAGAGTCTCTAGTGTCAACTGATCCGCGACTGCGGTTCTGCGCCTGTAATGGCAATGACTTGACTAGATTTGGAAGTGTCGATATATTGTACCCCAAGCTGTCTTACGGATTGATGAGAACTTTACGATTAGTTGTTGTTTGTTGAGACAAAGCTGGAGTTACCCACACGTCATTTCGCCATTTGCATCATACTTATTCCAGCGCAGCAATTAGAACACCGTGAGGGATCAAGCCCCAGGCGGAAGCCTCGGGAGGACGAAGATCGTGGGACGGGTGCGTATGACGGCGCTCAGGGTAACATTACAACCAAATTACAAACAGCCCCTCTTCTTTTCGAAAAATGACAAGAAGGTGGGGGAAAGGAAATGGAAAATGTAATGTAAGGATGTTTGTGTATAAAGGTTATGGCCAGAACTAGGACATCAAACGCGCCTGGCCATGTCTTTCGTGACGAGAGATAAGTGAAAGTTTATCCTTGAGGTCCGGGAATAATCAATGATGTGTCAGACCATCTTGTCCCTTGTTTTCGGGGTCGCATCCTTATTCAACTTTTGACATGGGAATCAGTAACTTTCAAAAATAGCAGTCGATGGCGTAACCAAGATGGATGCCGACAATTCGAGGTACCCCTATGCAGGATCGATGTGCAGTGGAGGTCTAGTACTTATGTATCAACATGACGGTCAAAACATTTGGCGAGGCATAATATTCTCTCACTCCAGCTGAATATCCCGGTCATGAACTTGATCGGACATTCAGACACCAGACACATCGAGCTCACTCGTCTGGTCCACGGTGCCATCATAAGCCAGTGTATAATAGTAGGTAATATTATATTTCAACCAGACGTCCAAGATAGAAATCGAGGTAAATTAGAGATGATGTTAATATTTTATAGTATCAACTGCGCGTCCAGCTATAACATACGCAGTCGCCTGCGTGATCCCACTAGGAATAATTGGATACCACAAACAATTAGCACTCACTCTCTTATCAAACCGAAAATTCAAAACTCACTAAAACAGACGCATCAACAACCCTCAGCCCATTGACGTCCTTCACCCTCAAATCGGGATTAACGACACCATACCCTACATCCTCACGCGTCACAGCAACAGTCCCAGCAGGATGATAAATTGACCCGGTTGCTTGACGAAAATACGTATAAATCTCTTCATCGGTAGGCTCTCCCTCAAGTTGGAGCGGATTCACGGTGTAATCTGACCATGCGGGACCTGATAAAAAGCGACCAAGTATTGAACGCCTCATGCATCGTAAACCTGTCAAATTCTGCGTTGAAGTAATTCGGGTTGACATCTGGCTGTGCAAAGGGGTTGGAGGAGTTAAGTGTGACAGAACCTCCTGTAAGGAGTTGTAATAAATAAATAAGCCAGCCAACTGAGAAGCCGGATAGTCAACATCTTACGAGAAGTAGGGGTGATTACAACTAGGCTCATAGAGAAGTAGTTTCCTTCGGGGGCCGGCGTAGGACCGACGTATCCATTCTGAGTAAATGTGTGAGTACATGGATTGGGGAATCTCAAGGCAGTGGCGCTCACGTGGAAGATCATCTTGAGATGAGCAGCACCCCGTCCAGCAGCAGGATCAGGTACCCGCGCAAAGATTGATGCATTATCCGGCAATCTCAAGAAGCCAACCATATTCGCAACAGTCCCAGCCATGATACCCACGTGGGTCTCCTTCCGAAGTTTCAATTGTTCTTGGAAGAAAGTCCAGTTGCTCAGCACATCATAGATGTCTACCGAATTGGCCACATATTGCACAACACCAATAAGGTGATCGGTGAGATTACGGCCGACGGAGGCAAGGTCGACCGAGGTCTTGATATTGCGCTGCTCCAGCTCCGGGCTATTTCCAATGCCAGAGTTTAGGAGGATCTGGGGAGTGCCAATCGCTCCTGCAGAGAGAACAATTTCTTTCTTCTCTATGACCTCATTCAGCGAGTGTGAAAAGACGTGTTGGTGGACATATCCCTGTCTATGAATAGAGGATGGTGTCGCAAACTCAACGGTGTCGAACCTCAGCTTATCAGACCCCGAACCACTCCTTGGAAGCGCTCGCGAGACCCGTGCGTGCAATAATACATCGAGGTTCCTCCGGCTGATGTACTTTGGTCCCAGATACGACGTCGCAGAGCTGCTACGAGTTCCGTTGCCAATGGTGAAGACCATATGACCTTTTCAATCCCATTAATAAACGTCATGGCGCGACAGTGTGAAACGCGTACTCACCAATACCGATTGGACTACCATTATTCAAGTCAGGGTTATGCGGAAATTCCTCTGCCAGGTCCCGTGCCGTCTGCATGACGCGACTGTCCACTCCAGGGTACAAAAACCCCGGGAGACTTACATGGGTGATACCGTCGGGATGGTGATCATGAAATACTCGCCCTCTGCCAGTAAGCCTGAGGCTGCAATGCGTCCCATGACCATCCATCATCACCTGTCACGGCAGCCAAGCGGTCCCAATCATCCGCAGGGCCACGCGCATGCAACATATAATCTGCACGATAGATGAGCTTCTTGGGATGTCCGTACAACGAACTGAGGCTTACTGATAGAGCTACTTCCTCCAAGCGCAAACCCTCTGATAAGGGGAATCTCTCTGTTATTTAGCCCAGACCGGGGCACTGTCGTTGCGTTCCAATCGTACTTTGTGTGTGGGGAGATGAGCGTGCAGAACCTGGGAATGGAAAGCTCGAGGTCTGCGTTTCTATAGTGATTTTATTTAGTAAGAAATATGGCACGTCGTCATAGAGAGCATACGAGACACCGGCTTCAAGGACAAGTACCATAACGTCGGGATTCTCTGAGAGACGATTGGCGACGACAGCCCCAGCATTGCCACCTACAGGAATAGAAAGGATTGAATATCGAAGAGGACATCTATTGAAGGTGGCACTCATCTCCTATGACAACGAAATCGTACTCCGTTCGCGGAAGATCCTGAAGCTTCTCATACAGTGCACCATACACGCTCGACACAGCAATGAGTATGACACTACGTAGCCTGAGGCAAGGGAATCGACCCACCTGTCTATATCGACGTAATATATCATATCTTTGTTCAACAAAAAACAACCCTTATAATCAACACCAGTACCTGAAACGACCTACACCAAGGCCAATTTACATTGAAGAAGAAAAGGAGAAGATGAAAGAGTTCAAGTGACTTGTAGTTCTGTAGATGAGCCACTCGCGCATCCACTCCAACTAAATAGGCCTCTTGGTTCCAGGCTATTTTTATCCAGTCAACACTTGAGACACTTTCAACGATCTCGTCGCGTCGGTTAACCCCCAGATAGTAACGATGAATAGGCACTGTCCTCGTTGATTAAACAGTGTAAGCACCGACATCGTAACTCTGGGGATGAGGTTGTCAATCCTCCTGGAAGAACGAAAAGACGCTCTTGTCAATAGGTAGCTGCATCTAAGCTGATGGTGCCGTATGACTAACCAAGAACCAACGAAGTGGATTTGTCATAGACCATTCGCTAATCTAAGGAGGCGGGACCCTGACCCCAATCCTCGCCGTTCATAGCAGTTAACCTCCAACGTCCACTCTCGACAACCACCGCAACAACCCTTGGCTCATCCTCTCTGTCTTAGGTCCGAACACCTGGGGCCGCCAAAATCCATCCTACCTATCGACCTGTAACGTGAAAAACGTTATAGAACAGATTATCGCAGGACTCAGCTCGATGAGGCGATATCAAAGGTTCCGCAACGCCAAATAAAACGAGCATCCTGAATGATTCATTGCAATGCATACCAAGGAGAGAACAAGTAGCGATTATCCGGGAAACAGACAAAAGGTGAGGCGACAAGCAAGGAGCAGGGTGGATTACGTTGTAGTCATAAATGTTGAGCAGTGGTGTGGCTTGGCATAGTCCGCATCACTGCTTTCAATCTAAAAATAACGTGAATATAAATCGTCTAATCAACGGTGACAATTTCATGCATTCCAGCGATCAAACCACAAGCGAACGCGAATAGCATTATATTCATAAAATATCGGACTAGAAATGTAATGGCTAGGCATTGGATAAAAAGGCATAGGAGAGAAAAAGACTACCAACCGATTGTCGGACGCCTAATTGTACAGACAACACCAAAGACAAAAATATCCGAAAGCATAATCAACGGCCGACCAAATATCTAGCCTGAGACTCCAACACCACCACACCAATACGCAATAAGTCGTCTATGATAAAAAAAGCGCGTAAAGCGCAACGGGTATGAAAGAAAACAACCAAGTCCACCAAGGTGCACATAACTCAGGCCTGCCGCCTACCCCTCAAAAGCACACCTTACACCTGAGCAGTCGCCGACCCAGTCAACGAATCACCCGTAACCCAAATCACACCATACGCAGCACCAAAACCAACTGCAATCAACAAGGTAAACGCAGCCCCAATGTAAAGCAACATCGTTCCCATTGACACATCCTGTGAGGCCGTCTTTTGCGAAGAGAATTTACCATTCGCTTTCGCAGTGTTGATTCGCGACATGGCGAGGTTGCGATCACCGTTGGCATAGTCGATCATGCGTTTGCGTCCAGCTAGCTCCCCGGCGAATTCACTTTCTAGGTTCGCGATTCGTGTGCGGGCGTCAGTGGGATCGAGAGTAGGTTCGTTACCAAATGTACCACTTGGTGGTTGAATGAAAGAGGGGTAGTTTTGTTCGCACCATTGTTCAATCTGGAGAAAATGAGGGTGAGTGGAATAGCTGTAGGTGCGGGTGTGGCAAATGTTACCTTTCCGCAAGCAATGGAGAGATGGATGAAGTTGGGATCGGAGGGGATGGCTTTGGCGTGGATCTTGCGGGCGTAGTCGCGGAAGATGAGTCCGACATCTCGGGGATTGGTCGAACGCATAATGAGCTAACAAAACGCACGTCAGTTTGGGTTGCATGGCGAGTCGGACGATAAGCACCTGAGCAGCAGCGGCCTTACGAATCTTGATGTTCCTCTGGAACATCTCCGGGTTCATAAAGCAGAGCTCCAAAGTGGCAATAGCCATCGAAGCAGGAATGGCACAGAAGTTGAAGACAGTCTGGTTCTTCAAATACCTGAGATAGTCCAGAGCATCCGTCGCATGTCTTAACGCATCCAGGATCATCCCACTCTGCGCCCACTGCGCCCTTTCCAGCGACTCAGGTTGATACATTTCCTTCATTTCCTTGAAGCCATATTTTCCCCAAATCTCCCGAGGCCAGAAATACCGGTGCTCGTCAGTGTCTTCTCGGTAGTCGCGAATAATGTTCGTTTTTTGCAAAAGAAGACCCATTGAATTCGACAACTCAAGCTCCCGACCGAGCCACTCTGCCTCCTTTCCCGACGCCGAGAAAATCCGGGATAAACCTTCGCCGACAAGGCCGGCCACATAGTGGCAATAAAGGTCGTATTCCGCAACGGTTTCCAGGTAAATAGCACCTGTTGTCGCGGCCTTGTGGGCATAGTCGGCCATACCGACCTCCATCTTTTGGGTAATATCAATAATGATGTTTTTGTAACTGAAAGGAGAAAAGGGTGGGTCAGAGAGGACATCAGTGGCAAATAGCAGGTGGACAACGCACGCAGGTGAAAGGCGGTTGACTTCCTCAACAACCAAATCGTATTCCACGAGTAGTTGGCGATCCTTCTCGTCAGGACCGTTGCCCTCGAACTTCCAACCCGGCGTAACAGTGTATTCGTGGAACTTTCGTAGGATGGGCTGCTTGACGTCGTCCGGAATTGTCATATCATCCTCTATCGTATCAAGGCCTCGAAGCACGAGGTAAAAGAGGCATATCTAGATGAATGAATTACCATTAGTTGGAACTGTTATACGCCGAGAGAGGAGTAATGATGTGGAGCTTCGTCGTCGGGCTTAATTAAACCAGGCGGTCACATTTAAGGTAGACTCTCATTGTGCAAATTCTATGTGGCGCCAAAGCACCCAGGAAGGCCTATGCCACCCACGTAACCAAGCACGGGAGGCAACCAACACCTCCGAGGAAATGGGCATATACTCACCGTGCGGGCTAGGTCACCTTCTAGCTCTTTAATAACAGCAGAGAAACTTCTGCTGGTCTTGTCCAAGAATTCCCAGCATCTGCGCATAGACTGTCGATCCCAACCCGAGGTTGGGTGCTCTTTCAGCGCCTTGATGTCGCGCTTCTGTTCATGGTAGATATAGAATTGGAGGAGAGTTCTGAACTCGAGAGGGTGGAAAAGGAGGAGAGCGAGCCACTGTGCGACGCCCATGTGATACTATATGTCGTAGAAGGGATGGGATGGAGAGAGTGGGGGCTGGGAGGATTCCAAGCGGACAGGAGGCAGAGTGGTCTTGGAGTGGTCTGGAGATATAACTTTTTTCGACAGCTCGTACGACTCGCGTAGCACTCCACGTGACCCACTACTCTCTCCACCCTTCATTCTCTCTTTGACCACAGACGCCCATGGACGTACCACTCCACCCTCCTGTCCGGATCCAGACTCTGGCTACGACTCCTTTGTCGACCAAGAACGCCGAGAAGCGCCTCGAGGCTTTCATTCAAGACTTCCAGGCCAGATCCACCGCTTCCCAGGGTGGCAACACTGCAGTCACCGTCCAGCTCCAAAAGCTCAAGGACGCCCTGCACGACGAGAGAAAGCGGAAACACTGAGGCACGAGGTGCGTCCTCCTAGTTATCTATGCAAACGCCTTCTGATGAATCATGCGCAGCTTTCATTATCGATCGGAGGCAATTACAAAGAACCTGCTGCACGGCTTCGAAGTTCACTAGGAAAGCCGCCATCACCCGTTCCGAAGTAAAAAGCTCGTGTCCTATTGTACGAGACCCACGATGCACGCCCCATTGTATTCTATACATGCACTGATAAGCCAAAGCATGCATTTCATGACGCCGCCGTTCATGACACCCTTTTCTAACGCAATATGGAAGCTTTTGAGATGATCAATAACACATCTGGGAACTCCGCGCTAAATCTGAAAAATATCAAAGGGCCCCCATAAGCGCAAGCGCCCCTGGAGATCCAGGTTTCCCGTCACAATAACCGACCTTAGCTCAGTTGGAAGAGCGCGAGACTGTAATGGATACCATCGCAATCCGAGAAATCGGAATCTTGAGGTCGCCTGTTCGAGCCAGGCAGGTCGGATCGATAAATGATTAATTGTTTTTCTACCAGTTAACACTGTCAACGGATGTTCTTTTGGATCGCCAATCTCATATTGTGCAGGCGGGACCAGGAGTATGGTCACGGCGTCCAATATTGAATCACGGTGGTGCTTGAGCCTGGCTGACCCCATGCTAGGTCTGCTCAATGAACTCGAAAGGATGGACACAAGTTCTATTAGCACCACAGCAGCACAAATCACACGATCTACAACAGGCCCCGAGTCCATTGAACCACATCTGTGCTGTTCGGAATCTCAACACAAATCTACTATGTACTTAGCATCTACCAATCCCTGATGCTAAACTCATTCGACTGGGCATAGATTGTGTTAGGATCATGCGCGCTCTTGACAAGGTTGACGCGGAAATGGTCTCCAGTGGGGAATCCGCCACGGGGAGGCCAGATTTTAGTCTTGAGGCGGGTACCATCGACCCATTTTTCAATGACGAAATCGTGCTTGAGCACGGTGCGGTCCTAATATGCAAACAAGCAAGTCGTTAGGCGTCGGAAAGGGGCATTGTAAACAACGAGCTTCGGTACCTGGTTGGTGAGGACGACAGCGAAGCCCTCGGGGTCGGTGTCAACGCGGTCCCAGGAGAGGCTAAGTGTATTGTCAGTATCCTGGAAGGACAGTACCGCCGGTCATACTCACGCTTGTGGGCCATGCGCCCTCCAGCCGTGCTCGTCGTTGGGGACACGGACCAAGTATGCGAGAGAGGAACTCACAAAGGAGAGCAGAAGAACGGCGAAAAGAGTGACTTGCATGTCGAAGAGATGATATAGACCCAAGGCGGTTGGTGAATACCCAAGGGGCACAGTTTCTGTCTTTTATACTATTGCGAAGGGCACTCCCTGCTCATACCAGCCCCTAAAACGTTATAGCGCCCGCTGGACTTCTGGCAGGATGTCCAGAGTTTTAGGTGACGGCCAATGACGGTTCTTCTGGCCGTTTTGATGTGGTACGTACACTGACTTCCATATTCGCTTCAGTGCCAATACTATGGCCACTCCGGGGGAGAAATGCGAAACCACGTCCCCCGTCCGATCCGTGATAACCAACACTGTATTTTGTATTTATTTCCACAGGCCATGACTACGGAGTGCTACTAGGGAATAGGTGCAACGGCCTGGAGCAGAGAACTTTCGACATATGCAACGGACATGAATCAGGAAACTGAAGCAAGCCAACAACGGCCGGCGCGTTGGCCAACATTCAAGCTTGACGTATAGCACGTAAATTCACTTCTAGACCAGGTCGAATGAAAGTCTATGTGCCGCGAACTCAGAAAAACGGAATTTATCAGCTTGCGTCGCCGGTGAAGAAGCTGCGCATCTGCTTAGGAAGCACATTTCGCGGCTTCAATCCAACGGCCACCATCAAAGAATCTTACGCTAGTCTGATTAAAATGAAAAACTACGCCCTAGCCCCACCATCATCCCCTCAACTGATTAAGTGACTTTTTATCCTCGACGCGACCATCATAGCTGTCCTCGACTTCGGTGTGGGGATGGTGACGTATGGCCTAGAATTATGTTTAAGTCACTCGCTACTGGGGCTCCTAATCAAGCTGGTGTAGAAAATTTTCCGAAGGGGAACTGGGCCAGTAATGAGAATACACGCAAACTAACGTTTGATGTCGTGAGCAACCGTGTTATTCACCATCTGGGAGCACTGGCGGAGTGTAAGATCATGCATAATAGGGATGAGCAGGGATTACCACCGTGGCAGTGAGCATTAGTAAAACGGACGCCTCGACTCCGGCACAGGAATTCTCAAAGTGGACACTTGGATTACAGACGCCTATTCATCGCTCAAGCTGAGCTACCACCCCAGGACTCGGTGACAAAATGAATCGGGGGCGAGGAAAGACCGACACCCCTAAGTGTTTGCGAAGCAAGAAAAGCACATGGCAAACGTGGGGAGAACTTCGAGGACAAGGTGTTCGGCTCGGTTTGGGCATTTTCATCGGTTCCGCTAGCTGAAGGCCGATTACTATAGGCTCCCTGTCTGAGAGCTTTGTTATCATCCCGTCGTCTGAGAGTGGCTAATGTTGAAATGGGAGTGGTCTCGATACCACGACCGGAGTTCGACGCCTAACACTTTGAGATGAATGTGCTCAAGGTTCGTGAAAAATGCCTCTTAAAACATGTAGATATCGGCCGACTAGCTCAGTTGGTTAGAGCGTCGTGCTAATAACGCGAAGGTCTTGGGTTCGATCCCCACGTTGGCCATTTATTTCATCGGATGAGCTTTTGGGCCTGGATATGACGCCAATCAAGCGCATTATCGGCCTCGGCGTGATCGGCTAGTGACACCGAGGAAAATGGAAAATGTACTGCTTTTTTTCGTTGCCTGAAGGCGGATCGATGGCTACCGAATGTCTCCTGGGAGAAGAAGTGTCTCGTCTAAGTAGGTATGACGCGACGTGGTGACTGGGTTGGTCGGTGCCTCCAAATCCCGACGAACAGTGCTGTCCACACCCGCCCTGAGAACACGCGAGTCATGGTAGCGGTTCCTATAAATTAGTTCGTCTTGGCCGCCTGCCCTCATTCACCTTACATTACAATTATGTCGTCGAGTTCGTTTTTCGAGGTTTGTCGTACCAAGTATGCCCAACTTGATATTTCTGTTTTACTGACGTTCCTTGACTTAGACATGCGGGTATAAATTACCAAATGATCTCCATGAATCTCAGGTGAGTTCTGCGGTGGTTGTGTGGGATATCCTGTTGGCTGATATGTGTGATCCACGTATATAGCGGCTAGATCTCCAGCATCGAATCTGGACCAAATTGATCGATGGGCTGTATCCAACTGATTTGAGAAGTGTCATCGAGGAACGTCTTGGGTCGACCTCTGACCCGGAAATCCTTGATGTAGGTTGTGGGACAGGAATATGGTTCTTATATTCCATACCGCGTGGCAATACTGTAGTTTCCTGACCTTGAGTGATAGGGCCATTGAAATGTGCAGACGTTTTCCCGAAGCGCAGGTCACCGGTCTTGATCTTACCGACTGGAATCTCGGAAACTCGTGCGTTTATTTCTTGTGAATGTATACGGCCTTCTTTACCAAGCCTCCCACAGATCACTTCCTCAAAATTATACGTGCGTAACATTATCTGTCTCTCAAGCGGTGACATGATATGTTCACACTGATTATCCAGATTTACCCGGTGTGATCTCGCCGGCGGATTGCCGTTTAACTTCTCGAGCCGGTTCGACGTCATACAATGTCGCGCGGTTCTTCAACATGTATGTAAATCACTCCAGGGGTTAACTCGGCACATGGCATTGACTATCGATTTGTTCGGTAGGTCGCGGAACCTCAAGATCTCGTAGAAGATATGGCTCGATGCCTCAAGCCAGGTATGCTCAGTTATTTGCCGAGGGTGGAGTGCCAGGCTAATATTACTGAACCTGCTTCTCCTAGGCGGGATACTCCTCATAGCGGATGGCGAACTGTCTCAAGGTTCTTTTGATCGGTTCAAAAAGCCAATGAAGCCTTTCATTTATGATCCTTCCGCCAGCGCGGTGCGGAACATGCAACGCGGAGATATGGATAGAGACGTTTCTTGGCTCGCCGGATGGCTTCACGCCTTCGGTCAGGGGCTGGAGAGCCCTCAATACCAACGGCCAGACAGGTTGGCTCAGACTTCCAAACTGTTGAGCAAGGTTGAACTACGTGATCTCTGGATGGACGTTTCTTGGTCGGAGGGCATCTCAGATTACGGTAGAGATCAAGATGTGAAAGAACTGATTTGCGCCAACTATGTGAAGGTGGGTAATACATGACTTGTCGACTGGATCGAATGCTTACCATCTTTCGTAGGCATTTAATGCCGTTCGGCCTGTACTTGTGAGACGAGGTATACCAGACTCGTTCATACGAGATGTCTGGCAGCCGAGGATCTTGCATGAGCTACAGACCCGCGAATTTACTTCGCTTTGGCATTATATCAGCGCCATTCGAGGTGATTCGACTCCAGCTAAATTATAGATTCAGATTCAGAATTTTCGACATGTATTGTGGATTTTTGGACTATAGATTGTTATGCGTACCTATTATTGCCATGTTTAGTATCAATAACTATGAGGCACACCAGCACTTCTGCCTTGTTAATTCTAGTAGATGTGGTCGGGCTTGTTTTCAGCAAAAGCGGGATATCGTATTTGGAACGGTCTTATCTTAGTACAAGTGTCATACTTGTTGAACATCGGCAGTGCCAGATTATGCTGCGGAACTGTCACTTGGTACGTTGAATGCCGACAAGTCCCGGTGATGTACTTGTGCTATCAAGCACCGCCAAATACCCAAGGTACTTGGTAGCGGACAGGAACACATATCACGTGTGGGTCTCACAATGCCGGCCGCTTGCACCGCCAAGGGCACTACTACTCGCACTTAGCCACTGCTCGACCCCCAGTATATATTCCCATTCCAGTGAGCAAACATCACTTCTTTCACTAAACCGTCATGTTGAACCATAGCAGCCCGTCCAGGTCCAGATTGCAAACGCCGGAACCACAAGAAACCCAGGGTGGAAGTTCGCACACTACAAGCTCTCCCTCATTGGAACCTCCTGTGTCATCTACTCCACCGGATAGTTCAGTCGCAAATCATTCTTCACAGGTGTCGACTTTGACCACACCGCCTGCGATGAGCAGCACAACTGGAAACGTGACGTCATCCGCCCATGATCCCTTAGACGAGCCCCCGCCATACACTCCACGCGCAGATCCTCTCCAGGGTGAGACAACAGTCGAGTTTGGTCCATCGCGGCCATTCCAGCCGCCTCCCCCACCCCCAGTCCAACCTTCACCCGATCCTCGCCCAACCCCACCTGGTTTCCTCTCTCCTAATCCAACCGGTTCTTCCCACCGCAGCAGAGGTGGCCTTTGGCAACAACTCTCAGAACAAATCGAACAGATTGCAAACCAGATAGAAAGACACGCAACTGGATTAAGCAGCCGTGCATATGTCTCCCCTCAAAGAACAGGCGCTTCATGGTCATCGTATCCTGGACAGTCGTCCAGCACGCCCTCATCTTCCACCGTTCCAACCTCACCTCCGTCCGCTCCCGCACCTCCTCTCCCTCCACGTCGTCCCTCCACGTCTCCAGTAACTGTTCCAGAAGGCGCCTCCGATTTTGCCAGAGATTTCTATGCTGCGGGAACGGGCGATGACCTAGTTACTAGCCCCGCTGAAAATCGCACCTCAAATCAGACGTCGCAGGACCGCGCCGCACCACCGCGACACCCACCTGGCGAACGGGGTCCTACAACGACGCCTGTTCCAGGTAGACCGCTCCTCCACGACGGACAACTTCTAGTTTATCCTAAAGGCCATCAATGTGAAAAATGTACGTTCCTAACCCATCCGTTAATCCCGCGCCACAATTAAGCCCCCTTCTAGGTCACAACACAGGTTACAAACATTACGATCCCCTCAGACCATGCAAGAAATGCTGGTCAAAATACGGCAAACCCTTCTCCGGACCTCTAGTCTATTCCTACTCCTCTTCCTCTGCCGCTTCCAACACTCAGAATATCAACCTCCAAAAACCTCTTCCTCAACAGCTGGGCGGGCCCCCACGTCGCCAAGTGCCACCATTACCACGTCGTTCGATGAGTTTCAGTGGGCACGACGCTCCGCCCCATAACGGGCATTACCCTCGAGGACCCGGTATGGTGCCATTAGGGGCTGGGTCGGGACCAAGGAGTCCCCCAGCTCCTCCACCGGGTGCTGTCATTTACAGAGCTGGAGACCCGAGGATTGGTGGGTATCTGTGTTGGAGGTGTAACGGCAAGGGTACAATGAACATTATCATTGATACGATCAATTGTCCTATTTGCGGGGGATGCGGAAGGACTTTCTTTTAAGCCTAGTTCACGAACTGAAGCTGTTTTGTGTAGTATATTCGGACGCGTTATCCTCAGGTGCGCATCCCCAGATGTTTGGCGCTGGTTACCCCATATTGACTTTCATGTAGACTTCGTAATATACTTCATGTACTTCATGTATCAATCTATCTATTTGTTCATGTGTTTTTCCCTTCCCCAGTTGTGCCATTATCAAGGGTGTGCTCCGAACCATATCCCGCAAAACATCCGAAGCTGTAACTAAAAAATCATGTATTGAAAAGCAATATGATTCATACGGATCACGATGATGTTATTCAGGTAGTAAGGAGAAAACGAGGGAAAAAGGACAAAAGAAATTGCAACTCAATCGCAATTGCTAAGTACGTCGAACGGGAATCGAACCCGTGCCGCTTGCTTGGAAGGCAAGCATGATAACCACTTCACCATCGACGTGCTGAACGTAATTATAGCGATAAAACTTTAACGTGTATTCAATGCCAGCGCTCCGAACTCCGGTTTATTGACTTGCATGAGTGAATGACATGATCGCTCCCGTTGACGGTTGAGCAGATATGTTGACTGATCCAGGAAGGTAAACCCAAAATCATTGTCCGAATCCCGGGAAGAAGCAGAGATCTTACAGTCTGGAGGTGGGAAGCTACTGTTCAATGTTCAATGTTCAGGAAGAGGGCGGCTTACAGAACTCGACTACGGATCCCTTGGTCAGGTTATTGGCTCCGCAGGCATGCAGCTAAAACAAATGTTCATGTTTTCTGCTGCCAATAGTAGTTTTAGGGGTGACGTCGAAGTGCTCGCCACGGTCCAGTATCCTCAATCATACATACTTCTTATTCTTTGATTAATCGTACTCTGTAGCAACTGTCAATTGACTATTCACGCCTTTGGCTCTACTATTGGCTGGGATCATCGGCTACCGAACGTTCGCAAAAGCTTAACGAAAGGAATAAACTAGAGAGGTCACAGGAAAGGCAGCGAAAACGTGCAGACACTGTTTCTAGTACATCAAATTAAGGAAAAGTTTCAGGCGGCTGTTGTTCATAGATCGGGCACAATTGATCCCACGATTCTAGTGGAATGTAGTTAGCCTTGAGGAGCCATAGCTGAATACCATCTATTAAGACGTACGAGGAGGGTCAAGCTTCTCGATGGTCGGAATGTCTTCGGCGAAGACGACAGCGAGGCCACTGAAACAACATCAGAATCAAAGTACAAATGAAACCACAAAGCTTGTCACATACAGGTCAAGGTGCCAGTCAATATGGCTAAGGCAACGTCAGGAAAGATATACCTAGCAACGAAAAGGGTTACTCACCAATGCAAAATCCATGGACCAGGATTATCAGTGCGGAAACGAATCGTAACATTATCGTTCGCATCACCGATAGAGACAACATCCCTTCGTACGGGGTTTTTATAGTTATAATTAGTGCTCCCAGCACTCCGAACAACGTCAAATGCATGCTGTGAGAATCTTTAAATCTTGTGTTAGATCAGGGCACGAGGATATAGACTTACACCATGGAGATGGAATGGATGCTGCAGAAGGGTGTTTCATTATCGCAGATAGAGAGAATTGAACTGGACTTACTGGGCTGCCAGGTGAACCTCCCGGTAATGTAAGTTCGATGACTTTGTCACGGGGAAGCACGTAAACACTTCCTTTCGGAAGTAAATCCTGAGGGGGCGTGGTCTTGCTGATTATCTGTAGCAAGACGGGAAGGGTCTCCGGGGGTGTGAATGTAGCGCCATTGACCAGGAATCTCCTCGTGTTGAAGTCGAAAAGAATTGCAAGGTTGATGGCAACATCTGCTGGCGCACTACCACCAGGTGCACCGGGATTTTCCAAGGGAACGAGATTAGTTTCACGGAGTGGCCGAGTTGGAGGAGTTTGTGTTGTAGTGGGATCCTTGTTCGGGGCGAAGACATATCGCAAGATGGCGGAGTTGACGCCACCTGCGAAACCCTGGGTACCGAGGTTCGGTAGAGCACGGATCCAATAATTGCCAATGGGTTGATTGGCATCCAGTACGAAGGAGTAACGTTGGCCAGCGAAGATTTGAATCGAATCAACGGTCAACGGTTGGACATTAATACCATCGACTTCAATGATCGTCTGGATGAAAGCATTAGACTCTCATACAATGGGCGAAATAATTTACTCGCCATGGTGTGGCCATCAATCGAGAATGTGTGGTTGGGGTCACAAGAGATGGAGACGAGACGGAATCTATACTTGATACCCTTTAGAACTCGGATTACAGCGAGCGGACTGGTCGGGCCACCAGCATAGCGGCCTTTCCCGTTGATCAGGGTGGAATCAGGTGTTGGAATGAAACCAGCTTGAGGCGCTGGAACGTGATACCTGTTCATTGCTCCAGTCAGCCTGGGTCCTGAGCCCACGTCAATGAATACTTACCAGTCGGCCAGGGTGATGACGGTGCTCTCTACAAAATCGGAAGTGAGAACATGTGGTTACAATGACTTGTTACCACATACCGTCATCAATTAGATACCTACATTGGTTTCAGCGCCGGTGGAGCTGGCAACAGATGAACACGACTCACCTAAACCTATGGGGGTCGAAAGGATCGTATACAACGAAGACACCTCGCAAACCATCGCAGTATTGTGTTGCTGAGAAAAGGTCAGAAGGGGGCTACTTTTTTACCAAGAGGGGACGAACGAACAGTGGTGAGAGTGATACCAGAAAGTCCCGGCCTGATCGGGTACCCTGAACTCGTAGAGGAACGAATGGCCGGGGGAAATGGGACATTGTGTTACCCCAACGGGCCCATCAGCCCAGCTCGAGCCAGCTTGGAAAATACCGTGCCAGTGCTGCAGGTGTTCTATGTCAGCGACCAACGTTGAATACAGTGGTAGCTGGACTCACGATGCTAGTGCTCCGTAACATGGTTGTGTCGGTCAATTCATCGATGACGTTCAATTTGAACGTGGAGCCCTATACATCGGGTATAAGCCGAGGGGTGCGAGGACTCGACTAAGTCCGTCGTACCTTGATACCTCGAATCAGTGGGCCAGGGAAGCTAGCACTGGCGGCAGTCTGGCCGGCTAGAACAGTCCTGAAATAACGGAATAAGTGCTTTCATGTACTTGTTACAATAGTTGGCACTTACGATCGGGTGAAACCATCAGGAGCGATATTCTTGTTTACAATATGAAGATCAGAGGTAGGACCGATGGCAGCTTGAGCATGGATAGCGAAAAGAGCAGTTAAAACGAGAGGGGCCACCGCAACACGCGTTAGCATATTCGTTGTTGTATCCAGCTTATGTGGGCTGGTAAAGTAACCAAAACGTCGCGTCGCCGACCTTTTATGAGAACCTGCAAGGAGGTGTGTACAAATCGCCTACGTATGTAAAAGATAAATCCAGTTAGCAATCGAGAAACCAGGCAAGTCCTCGAACAACCTGCCTATCACCGCGTCAACCTGAATGGACCTGAAAAGTGCAGGTGAAACAAAGTAGCCACGTCGAGAACGGTGTCGAGATCCCGTAGAATAACAACAGCAAGTTGTACCTGGCCAAGAGTAAAGATTTATGGAGGTTTGATATGTATGAGATCCGATGCATACACACCAGATGAAAGCTACGTCCAGCGCGGTGATTTAATTTTAGCATGTTCTCGAACGAAAACGGAGCATACTTGAATGAACGCCGTAATCATCAATTGATGCCAGTCACTTTCCGCTGTGGTATGCATCAAGGTTGTCTTGGCTGGACCGGAGGCCGACTCGCAACGCAATGGGCTGCAGAAACCGGCTCTTGTCCACAGCCTGTCAAAATCTCAGACCCACCAAAATGAGATAGGCGCACCTTTTTCCTTTATGCGGCCAGATCCGGGAGGGTGGCAGAACAGGAAAACACTCCCCATGGGGGTGTTTCAAGATTATGAGATGGCTACCGAACAAAGGCTTAAGCTGACGAGGCAATTGTGAGGGCAGGAAAAACGTAAGACCTGTAGATGTTGATGGTTATTCCGACAGATTGCAAGTACGTTATAATCTTACCACTACAACCAAAAACCCCAGACGAACTTCTCTCATCCACTCACTCTCACCCCATCATGAAGTTGTTCTTCTCTATCTGCACCCTGACCCTACTCGTTGCAGCAGTGAGTGCTCCAAGTGACGCATTGGATCGCAATAACTAATTTCTCGGAGGCCGAGCATGAAGTGCGCCAGGCACCCGCTCCAGCTGTGCTCACCGCGACGAGAGTGGTCCAGACCGTGATTGAGCAGTCGCCCTTCCTCGTAGACGTTACAAGCACCATCGTTTGGACGTGAGGAGTCTTTTCTTTGCAGGATAACAAGCACCATTGACCAGAGCGATCCGCAGCCAAAGTCCAAGTATCACTGATTCTCAACCAGCGCCTACAGAGATCCCTACCAACGTACCCGCCAGTATCAGTGTTTCTGTTCCTGCTAGCATTAGTAACGTAGCGTAGGCTTAATCAAAGAACTCAAAGTCGAAATTGTGCCTTGTAGTCAGATTCTAGTGATGCGTTTAGTGTTGCAGCTATCCGTAGATATGGTTATTGACTCGCGTCAGTGTATATACGTGGACTATTCAACTCCCGTCAGAGTGAACTCGAAGATGACAGTGTGAACGTCATACTTAGAGAAGTGGGCGCGGAGGCATGTGGCTTGACTTGGGCTTGATGTTTACGAATGGGAGGCGAATGTATTCCCGATATGAGTCAGCCAAATGGCCTCTGAGCGACCATCAATACCAAAGAAGCCAAAATCCTAATCCCCGAATCGTCTGAACGCGGATTCATTGCCATCAACTGTTCGACTAGATCAGTTTGACGATGCCAAGTTCCCAAGAGATCAATACTAAGTATAAGCCTAATACCAACTCATACACTGGACCAAGTGCCTTCGCACTTTAGTGGAACCCGAAAGGCACGATGACATGATCTCGCTACTGTGGCGATTATGATCACAAATGTCGGTGGCGGCGCGAAGAGTCTGATTGTCAATAATCCTATCTGACCGCTGACATATGACATACCACCATGACTCAGAGGATACGAGATTTAACAATAGTTTGCATGAGCAACCGCTGATTGATGGAATGCAAAAAGCCCACAAGCCCTTTCGAGTTATGCGTCTCCAGGAACGATACGGGAATAGCGAGTGATAGTTATGGAACGCCACACCGCCAATGTCACATAAACGGGAAGAAAACCACCTAGAGCACATCCCACATGACGCTGCTGTTCGGGATAAGTCGCAGCCAGAAAAGCGCGACCCACTAAAGTCGGGTTTCTGACATAACTTCCTCCTGGGGATGCAAAAGACCAAGGTGACGCGTGAAACCGATGTTAATTGGGCCTGAAGAAGACTTTTATGGATAGTTGGCAGCAGTGTGAACCATCAAGACCTCTCGAGGGCGGGGAAGGTGCTCCATTGAGCGTGCAAAGGTGCGTTTCCGGTCGACTCCCAGAGCGGTACAGCGGTGTTAAGACGTAGTATGTTGTAGATTCAGTATGGCCCATGACGGATGGGTTTGATTAAGGGCTTCATTCTGAGCTTGAGCTTGCTCAACATTCGAAGGTCGACGTTAATGTCCCTGAGACTGAAGCACGCGCCTCCAATTTCATCCCGCGCGAACACCTGTGCCGCCGGTTCCTGATGGGGTCTCGAGATGTTTTCGTGAATTCGCAGAAGAAATTTGTTGGTACACTTGAAAGTTGAAGTGAAGAACGGTTGAATAGTATCCCATCATCCATCAACGATTGGCAAACAGAGACAGGGTTGCCGAACGCTTACGTCCGTCGGCCTGAGGCCCCCGACATCCCCGCAACAAACAAAGAGACTGGCACAGCGATCACTTACATATGTTATGAGCCCTTTCTTGAACCCACTGCATTCCCAGGAACCTAATTCCAGCACCATCAGCTTCTCCAACTCCATGCGTCGCATAGCCATTCAGTCAGCTGGACATCATAATTGCAAATGGGCTTCAAGAAGAGTTACGGATGTTCATCCTACCAAATTGTACCTCGCACGCTGGGGATATGCGCGGTAAAAACGGGCTGGAAATAGTTCAAGCCCGTGATTGTCGACGGAAGATGTGAACAAGTCTACGTCTCGGCAGTCAAGCCATACACCCAGAAGGGGTATCGAAACCTCGGCGTGTGGTATGATTATGGGTTTGAATTTTAGTGTTAATGTGGAGCCCATGTGGTTATTCATAGTGCCTTGGTAACATTGGGTGACCGGGGCTTTGAATTGACCAACCGAAAACCTCGTAAACTTGATCTACGAAAGTAGGTATACCTGCCTTGCTGGTCCTTGCAGAACCTAGCTCCTAACGGGACAAGGACACGATAGTCGGACGGAAAGTGTCCATACCACCCGTTTTGGGATGGCAAAATGTGTTGTCAAATCCAATGAGCAAATCGGTTGTCAGAGGCACGCTCTCACTTCATTATACATCTGCCAAACATCAGCCACTTACAAAATTGTTTGACTTCCAGCGCACCCGTCCATAGATTTGATAACGGAAAAAGAGGTACATCCGTTTGATAAGATATCTAATTTTACTTCCAAGGCTTGTTTCGCTGCGGTTGTTAAGCGAACCTGATTTCCTTTGACACTCTCCTCAACCTGGCTGCGATCCTTGAGTCTGAGGTCGCTGGCAACGACCTGGCGCCCACGTAGCAATGTATAGTCACCGACCAGTTTGAGGCTACTCGACTCTCGGGTTATCTCGGGAACTTGGAGACCGCAGCCACGATGACATAGGGCAAAACTATCATCAAACAACGTCCATGGTAATTAATTTTATGGAATGTACCTGTATTTCGTTCGCGCTTCAGCTGACACCAGCACAGGGGGTCGCCTAGGCCCGAGTTCTCGGCCGTCTGGTCGCACGAGTACCCAGTCAGGGTTTTTCCAGTCTGCTGGGTTTAAATTGTCGAATCCCTGCTAGAGTCGAATGAATGGTGGCGGCGACGACTATTATCTTTGTTGCCATTCTCATGATCCACACGTGATACTGATCCGGAGATTAACTCCTTCGTGAATTTGGTTATGTACCTCAAGACAAACACTACTTGTGCTCCCCGGCCGGTTTCAGCAACCTCAGCCTGGTCACCCATGGTCGAAAGAAGTGTTCTCAGCTAGTATGGTCCTCCTGGAAATAATGGATATACCCATGATCTGTCCTTTCACTGCCAAGCTGGACACTGTTTCATACATCGCTACCAAGCGACTATTGTGCCTCAATCAAGGCCGCTTGCCAGTGAGCCTTTCTAAGCATTTCGGATAGATGTGGCAACGGACGCCTCGATGACTTTGGGACACAGACGAACGATAACGATGAACATATCCTGAAGCTGATTCGGATACCTATCACTCCGGACTCGCTCTATTACCACCACTACGTACTCCACTATAGTTGCAACCTGCAAAGGCAATCAAGAGCTCCACTCCACCGCTGTCAGCACACGGAGGAGTAAGTGCAAACTACCTCATCCTGTAGAGAGCCACCGCCTCAGATCCTCGCATCCCGCACTCCTAATATCAATCCAAGTAACTGGGTCCTCCCTAGGCTTCTCCTCCGCCACGAACAAGGTCAAAGGACAGGAACCATCCGAAATCTGGAAACAATGCTGTCATCTGGAACAACTATGGACCGCCTTCAACCTCGGGCTATTAAAAATACCTAAGTACATCTTCCAAGTTTGTTATTTTCCCAAGGTTGCCCTTGGCGCGATACACTTGTTAGCACGCCTCGATGTCCAATCGGCTTCCGAGACCTCAGGGACGTGTTTCAAAGAAAGGGCGGCTGTCCTCTGCTATTCTACATGCGTCCAAGCCCAAATCGATCGTGTGAATGACAGACCTAATGATGTGTTGTATGGAACTGTAAGCTCAGGACGTCACTGTGTACTGTGTGGGAAGCTGTTTCGATAATTCGGAATTGCTTGTATCGTGCCACCAGGATTCTTCGTTCGGTTTATTATCTGGTTTGGTTTACGTATGATGCGACGTTAAGCACTGTGCATCCTGGTCATTGGTGAGGCTGTGAATGCTCGTTTTATTCGTAAGTGAGTCGCTGATATGAACGTTGGGACAATGAAAAGCGTTTAAAGTGACTACAGCGTCTTGGCCTCTGTCCTCGCTCGTAACCGCGAACCAACTTATTGGGGATCAGACAAACATAGATATCTAATTCGAGCCCTTGAGCACCCAACTCCATCATGTATCCAGGCCCCCGAGAACCAGATCTTGAGTCTTTTAGGCAAAAGTCCTCTGTCGTGAGAGAAAGCTCGTACAACGAGTGGGGTGCGTAGAGTCCGCTGTGTTAGTCCGCTGCTGTTCATGACCGGTGCATACACCAAGTCACGACTACGCCAAACCTTAACGACCATGAGAACAGCATATGTGTATGCATAAATATCATAGTGCAATACACGCACGCCAGACTTTCGTTCTAGTCACTTGACCTAGTGCTCGTGCCAAATGATAACGAAAGCACGTCAACCATCGTTATTATTTCTCGCCAATGTCGCGTTCTCCCGGACGGGCAGAACGTTATATAGAATACAAAGCCATAAATATACCTATTGTCGTTATCCCGAACTGACAGTTGGACAACATTTGAATAACGACGACACATCTCACACCCCACACATGCCCCCGGTTAATCCTTACCGACCCGTTCACGCTTCATTAAATAAACGAATGACACTCAACGTTCCGGAACAAATCCTGGACGTCAACACAATTTCACACTCATATCCACCTTATTCTTCCTCATAGAAAGCCTTACTATTCCACAGCGTAGAAAACCCGTATCCAAAAAGAAAAACCAACCATACGACACTTACATCAGGATAACGAATAACAAATTCGCCAAGACAGAGCTCCTCGCATTTCGGTAAAGTCCACGGAGAAGAGGAGCATAGGAGCGTGATGGTGCAGGCTCGGAGTTGGGGTTGTGATGGTATGGGACGATCATTGATGGTCGGGATAATTATGGGATGTGTGGGGTTGGCATGGGTGGTGTACCGGTGACCAGTGGTGTGGTGTGGTTATCTTGGTTGAATGGACGATATGAATGATATGGAATAGTGGTGTAGCCGAATCCACATCGGGTAATTAGTATCCGGTTTTGAGTTTATCGTGTGCTGATTATTCGGTTGTGAAAGCATGGAGGGATTTTGTTCATGCACTTTCAGGGATGAGGGACCCTGAGCCCAGGTGGTTCCGAAAGCGGATAATTGATACCCAAAATTAGGTATAGCAAAGAAAAGATCTCTCAAACGTCCCACATAAGTATATACGAAACGCGTAGTCGGGTGATAGTTTGATATTCAAGTACTGATATACGGTTTCTAAATCGATACAGGGAGAGTTCCGGCAGCGCGACTAGGGTAAGGGGGATACGATATAGCAAAGTACCAGGAATACCATTGGGTTGTGGTATCATTGACATGGGGTGACATGGGTGATGATGTTCTTTTATGGTTTAGATTGATTTGGAGCTTTGAAAGGGGTTAAGGATATGTATGGCGATTGGTGTTGGGGTGAAGTGGTGAAGGGAAATATGGGACTAGTAACCGCGGGTGGCCAGTCCATGCATGAGCGCTGGGCCACTCGAGCTGCATAAGCAATGTCAAGTTGTAAAGTCAGAGTAAATTTAGCAAAGCACGCACGTTCCAAGACGCTCTGCACCCGCTCTAAACATCTCTTGCGCCTTTTCAAATGTCCGGATACCTCCCGACGCTTTCACCTTGACCCTCCCACTCATATAGGCCACAGTCCTCCACATCAGGTTCACATCCTCCACCGTTGCACCTGTGCCACCCTGGAATCCAGTACAGGTCTTTACGTATGCAGCACCGGCCTCTGCAGCGATAAAACATGCGGCGATTTTTTCTTCTGTGGTGAGGAAAGAGGTCTCGATAATTACTTTCACGGGATAGGGGTGGGATGCCAGCACAGTCGAATGGATGTCTGTGTACACTGCGGCAAAGTTGGATGACTTAAGTGCACCGAGGGGGATAACGGTATCGATTTCACGAGCGCCATCTGCAATAGCTTGTGTCGCCTCGTATGCTTTTGCTTTTGGGGAACCAGCGCCGAGCGGGAACCCGACAACACAGCAAACGATACAGTTCGAGTTGCTCTGGGCCATACGCTCAAAGACCTGTCTTACATTGGAGCCGTTGACACAGCAGGACTAGAACTAGCAAGTTACTAAGACACCAAAAGGGGGAACGATTAAATTATGAGGTGGCTGACCTTGAACTTGAAGCGGATGGCCTCGTCGCAGAGCCTGTCGATCTGTGCTGAGGTGGCGTCGGGTGTCAAGAGGGTGTGGTCAATGGCGGCAGGGAAGCGAGAATCATCGGGGGAGGTAAGGTCTGCTAGAGGAGCCGGGGGTTGTGGTGCATCGTCGTCGAGGACGGCGGAAATCTTTGCGTGGATGGCATTGGCCCAGTGTTCGTTTGTCCGCTGCTGCATGTGTTATGAGTGGATTATGTAGTCTTCTCTCCGCTATTTATCCTCTCCAGCCTACCCGTCCGAGGCCCCGCGGAACTGATAACCTTGTCCGAATTATCTTATCTTTCGGAATGCATCCGGCGATCCGGTTGGTAGCCGAGAGTTGCTTCCGTTGTCTTCTTCTGCTTTCCATGTCCTCGAGACTGCTCCGTCCCAGATTCGTACCGAATCTCCGTCCAGCCGCGTATTTGCACACCAGGACGCGTCCAGGTCCATTGCTTGTTGTTCCGGGCGCGTGCATTTCCCCGAGAGGTGCCCCATGGGTGGTGTCCGGAGTGTCCGAGGTGTTGGTGAGGCGCTATGCAACACCTCCAAGCGGAGGGGGACCGCAAGGCTTTCCTGGCTTTAGTCTTGCTCCTCAGGGCAAAGGAGAAGCTCTTAAGGAATACGTGAGTGTGTGCTGTTATTTGCAGAGCACTCTCCATAACTATGATGACAGAGCACCGATCTCACCGCTCTCGCGAGAGATGGAAAACTCGATCCTACCATTGGCAGAGACGAAGGTAAATCATTATTCTCTTGGTGTGTGCACCATTCTCATGGTCATTATTTAGAAATACGCCGCACAATACAGAGTATGTCCCTGCATAGCAAGTGTCCTAGCATCCTGACATACGCCATCATCCAGTCCTCTCTCGTCGTACCAAGTCCAACCCAGTTCTCATCGGCCCTCCAGGCGTAGGAAAAACGGCCATAATTGAAGGTCTCGCCAGCCGCATCGTCTCCAAAGAGGTTCCAGAGGTGCGCTCTCCCTTCCCCTGACACGCAACTGTTGACATTGGTTATTGGACCGTTGACGTCACATACCGGCAGTCGCTTCAAGACAAACGCGTCCTTTCCATCGACCTCTCTTCCATTCTAGCTGGCTCGGGTATCCGAGGACAGTTTGAGGAAAAGTTTAAGGCTTTGTTACGGGACATTGAAAACGAGGTGGGTTACCCTTTGGCCACATTTTAATATTTTCGATACTTAGCCCCTTTCTAGGCAGGCAAAGTTATTTGTTTCATCGATGAACTCCGTACGCAGCAACTTGTTTTTCACCTAAACAAAGGGCCCATGGATTCACAACCATCACACAGACACTCTTTTCCAACTTGGCAAAACCGAAGGCAGCGTTGACGCCGGCCAAATGATTAAACCAGCCCTTGCACGAGGTCTTCAACTCGTAGGCGCCACAACACGTACGTTAACCCTATCCACTCCCACTACTTACCAACTCCTCACTTACCTTCTCACCAACACCCATTTTGGCTCAACTTACTCCCGGTCCTACCCCGACCATTGACTCGCTTACATTCACGCCATTCAATCACTCGCTTAACCTCCAAAACTCTATCCAGCCGACGAGTATCGCAAGACCATCGGTAAAGACGCAGCCCTCGAACGTCGTTTCCAACCTGTCCAGATCGACGAACCCACAGTCGCATCCACCATCTCCATCCTCCGCGGCCTCAAACCGCGCTATGAAGTCCATCACGGTGTCGAAATATCAGATAGTGCTCTCGTCACAGCCGCAGTCTATTCCGCACGGTACATATCTGATCGATATCTACCCGACAAAGCTATCGATCTTGTGGATGAGGCTGCTTCGGCTCTCAGGTTGGCGCAGGAGAGTAAACCTGATGAGTTGGAACAACTTGATAGAGAGGTTGTGACGCTGCAAATTGAATTGGAGAGTCTGAAGAAAGAGACAGATGTGTTTAGCGTTGAGAGACGGGAGAAAGTTCAAGCTGAGCTGGACAAGAAGCGTGCTGAGGCGGAGGAGTTGACGAAGATCTGGAAAGACGAGCGGGCGAGGTTGGAAAAGATCAAAGAGCTCAAGAAGAATTTGGAGGATGCCAAGTATCAACTTGAGGTTGCACAGCGGCAGGGGCAGTTTGAGCTTGCCTCGAAGTTGAGGTATGCGACTATCCCGGAGCTTGAGAGGCAGTTGCCAAAGGTGGAGGAGAAGGCGGATGAGGAAGCGCCGTTGGCGATGATGCATGATCGGGTGACGAGCAGTGATATTTCGAGGGTTGTGGCCAAGGCTACTGGGATTCCGGTGACGAATTTGCTGAAGGGGGAGAGGGATAAGCTTGTTCATGTGGGTCCTTGTTCCTGTCGGTATGCGTATTGGGCTGACGTGTGATTTACGTATGTAGATGGAAGAAGCACTGAAGAAGAGAGTTGTGGGACAGGATCATGTTGTTGCTGCTATCAGTGACGCTGTGCGTATCTCTCGTGCGGGGCTCCAGGCTCCCAATCGCCCTGTTGCGTCGTTCCTGTTCATGGGTCCAACTGGCGTTGGCAAGGTACGTCCTACGCCATCCACTATCCTTTCGCCCCAACAAGACTTATCCAAGCCGCTATAGACCGAACTCTGCAAAGCCCTTGCAGCATTCTTGTTTAATGACGAACAGCGCGGATTGATCACGATCAACATGTCAGAGGTGTGCAACGGTCCAGGTTTGACCAGATATGTGAAGAAAGCTGACATAACGGTTGCACAGTACCACGACAGACACACCATCTCCCGCCTCATCGGTGCTGCACCAGGCTACGTCGGTTTTGAAGAAGGCGGCCAACTCACAGAAGCTGTCCGACGCAAACCATACGGTATGCCACTAATCCCGTACACTTGCATGAAGGTTCCCGCCACAACTCACATCTATCTGCAGCCGTCGTCCTCCTTGACGAGCTCGAAAAGGCACACAAAGACGTCGCCATGATCCTCCTCCAGATCCTCGACGAAGGCACCATCACTGACAGCCAAGGCCGCAAAGTCGATTTCAAAAACACCATCATATGCCTTACGTCCAACATCGGTTCAGACATCCTCGCACGTCCATCTGCCACTACCCCCTTGGGCGAAGTCACACAACAGGCCAAAGATGAAGTTATGGAACGCACCTCTGAATATTTCCCCCCTGAACTCCTCAACCGTCTCGATTCAATTCAAGTGTTTAACAAACTGAACAAACAGTCTATTCTCAATATTGTGGACTTACGATTGAACGATGTGGCGGAGCGATTGAAGGCACGTAGAATCATGTTGGACGTGACGCCTGCCGCAAGGAATCGGTTGGCCGATCTTGGGTATTCAGAGGTATATGGCGCACGTGCGATTGCGCGTATTGTGCGTACGGATGTGTTGTTCCCTCTTGCGCAGAAGTTGCTGAAGGGTACGATTCGGGATGGGGATACGGTCAAGATACATGTTGTCGAAGGGAGGCTTGAGGTTGTGGATAATCACCCGCCGGATCCGACGCTTGCGAACCCGGCATCGGAGGTTAATCCTGAGATGAACCCGCCCGAGGATGAGACGTCTCATGAGAAGAGGTATTAGGTGGTTTGGTGGTTTTGTCGGTTTTATTCCCTCTCTTTTCTCCCCGCTCATTTCGTCACATATGGACAGTTTTGGCTAGACACATTCAAGTTCTTTTACTGTATCTTTAGAGCCTCCTCGCTACATGTATTTGCAGCACATACACTCCAGAGTACAATTGGTGCAAGAAAATAGAAAAGCAGGACCGAAATCAAAGAACGAAATCCAGAATACGTGTACATATGCCCATGCCACATAAAATGTCTATAGCCTACATAATGCTGGGTTGACTCGTTGCAGCTGCCCCTTCTGCTGGGGATGGCTCAGTTTCCAATGCCAACAATGGAAGTGACACCTCAAATATCAGCACGAGCACCATGCTCAATCAGAAATTGCCTAATCTCCTGGTGTCCTTGATGTGATGCAGCTCGGAGAGCAGCGCCATACTGATCACCTGGTATATTGACTTGAGTATGTGTTCAATGAAATAAAACACTTCACACCTTTGATATTGACATTAGCACCATGCTCAACCAGAGTCCTCACAATCTCCAAGTGTCCATGAAATGATGCAGCTTGGAGTGCAGTGCCATAAAAACCACCTAGGATATTCACCTTAGTACATATTCAATGAAATAAAACACTTCACACCTTCAACATTGACATCAGCACCATGCTCAACCAGAGTCTTCACAATCTCTGAGTGTCCCCGAAATGATGCAGCACAGAGTGCAGTGCCATAAAAACCACCTAGGATATTCACCTTAGTACATATTCAATGAAATAAAACACTTCACACCTTCAACATTGACATCAGCACCATGCTCAACCAGAGTCTTCACAATCTCTGAGTGTCCCCGAAATGATGCAGCACAGAGTGCAGTGCCATAAAAACCACCTAGGATATTCACCTTAGTACATATTCAATGAAATAAAACACTTCACACCTTCAACATTGACATCAGCACCATGCTCAACCAGAGTCTTCACAATCTCTGAGTGTCCCCGAAATGATGCAGCACAGAGTGCAGTGCCATAAAAACCACCTAGGATATTCACCTTAGTACATATTCAATGAAATAAAACACTTCACACCTTCAACATTGACATCAGCACCATGCTCAACCAGAGTCTTCACAATCTCTGAGTGTCCCCGAAATGATGCAGCACAGAGTGCAGTGCCATAAAAACCACCTAGGATATTCACCTTAGTACATATTCAATGAAATAAAACACTTCACACCTTCAACATTGACATCAGCACCATGCTCAACCAGAGTCTTCACAATCTCTGAGTGTCCCCGAAATGATGCAGCACAGAGTGCAGTGCCATAAAAACCACCTAGGATATTCACCTTAGTACATATTCAATGAAATAAAACACTTCACACCTTCAACATTGACATCAGCACCATGCTCAACCAGAGTCTTCACAATCTCTGAGTGTCCCCGAAATGATGCAGCACAGAGTGCAGTGCCATAAAAACCACCTAGGATATTCACCTTAGTACATATTCAATGAAATAAAACACTTCACACCTCTAATATTGACATCAGCACCATGCTCAACCAGAGTCTTCACAATCTCCAAGTGTCCCTGAGATGATGCAGCTTGGAGTGCAGTGCCATATTCACCACCTAGGATATTCACCTTAGTACATAGTCAATGAAATAAAACACTTCACACCTTGGATATTGACATCAGCACCATGCTCAATGTAACGTCTAACCAAGTCAAAATTTATTTGTGGGTGACGTATGAGATCTTCCAGGTGAAGAGTAGCTTCACCCCTCGAAAGATCATGAAGCTTCTTTCGACGTCGCTGAAGGAAGGTTTCACTTAGGTCACGTAGTGGAACAAGAAGCAATAACAACGCGAGAGTCTGCCCAAATGTCCATCTAGAGTCACCTTCTTGCTGTATCAGCTTGCTGTTTCGGATCGCAACCTCCGTATCCACAAGGAAGATAACATCAATGGCGGCCAGGACAAGCAATCCTAGAGCAATGGGAGTAATGCTTGGACTGGAGTGTGTGTTTTTACGAGTAGCACGACAGTATACCAGGTATAGAATGGTGAAGAAACCAATGGGAATGATGAGATTGAAGACAGGAACAAGGAGGAGAGCGTAAATGAAGATGGACCAGCCTCGCAATCCTTCAGATGCAAGTGGTACCCGCCGACCCAAGACCACAACAGATGCCGAAAGGGAGCATGGTGAAGAACTCCCAAATGCTCCAGGCCGAATCCAGAGCCAAAGGCCGACTGCAGCCATGAGGGATAGATGAAGGGAGCCAAAGATGAGGACTGGATTGCGCAGAGCCCTCTTCCCGCGATTAATCCAACGTGACAAGGCCCGTGTATTCCCTTCCCCGCATTCATTCTGTCCAGCAGTGCCGCCCGACCCATCCCGTCCAGTGGGCCTTGCCTTGTGGTGAACGTAAAGCAAGAAGTAGATGAACGTGTTCGTGTTGTTCATCCAGCTGAGGCTAAGAATGATCGTAGCGTGGAAGTTGGTCAATTCGGATGTAGCGGCTTGTATGATGGCGGAAATCAAGATCGCGAAGGCGGTGAAGAGGATGGTCGTCGACTGGGT